>JABFEA020000041.1:2534798-2563431 GCA_019775915.2 Cyphomyrus plagiostoma | reverse complement strand
TACAAGAAAATCAGGTGAATGACAGAGGAACCAGCATTGGTAATGAGGATAGATGAGGAACAGGTGTGGGTTATTAACAACCAACCAAAATACCAGGGCCTAGAAACTACACAGGAGAGAAAGGGAACATTAGACATAACTACATAACTTGACATAAGTAGGGTAAACCTGGAACAAAGACACTAAAAGTAAGGACTGATTCTGAATAAATAAACACAACAACAAATGCAACAAATGGCAACAAAATGTCCAACATAATTAGCCCATGACAACAGGGAACCACAATTACTTAGCCGCTTGCACAGGCCATTCAGCAAAGAACTTTGCTGAACCTAAGGAGACACCAAGGAGAGAACTGGATGGTCAGTGACACCTGCTGGCCAAATGAGGAAACGACAGACAGAATTGGACAAGGCAGGGACTGATCCTGACATACAGCATTTACACTCATGGGGTACTTTATTAAAACAATAATTTAATATTGAGAGGAACCACCCTTTGGTGTCAGAAAGACCTGATTTTTTGTGGCTTGGACTTCCTTAGATATTCTGGTCCATGTTGACGTCACAAGATGGCTACATATTTGTTTGCTGCATATTTCTGCTGCGAATCTCTCATCCACCACAACTCAAAGGTCCTCTATTGGATTCACATTTGGTGACTGGAGAGGCCATTGAAGTATGTTGATCTCGTTGTCATGTTTATAAACCTAGTTTCAAACAACTTTTGCTTTTTAACATGGTGCAATATTATGTTACAAGTGACCATTAGAAGATGAGTAAATTGTGGCCATGAAGTCATGCACATGGTAGTACTCAGTACTCAGGTAGGCTCTGGCATTCAAGCAATGATCAATTGGTATCAATGGGGCCAGAGTGTCCTAAGAAAATTGCTAAGAAAATGTTCCCTACATCACCATCAGCCTGGACTGTTGACACAAGGCAGGGCAGGTTCATAGATTCATAATTACACCAAATTCTAACCCTACTATCTGTGACATTTTTCCACTCTTCTAATCAACTGTATGATTTTGGTGAGCTTATGTCCACTATAGTCTCATTAACCCATTTTTAGCCAATAGGAGTGGAACCTAATGTGGCAACCCATCTACCTAAAGCAGAGGCCACCAACCTTTTTGAAACTGAGAGCTACTTCACGGGTACTGAGCCACACAATGGGCTACCAGTTTGAAACACCCTCATAAACTTATATACACTTCATGTATAGTAAGCATGTTTTAAATGCTTTATTTAGATATTGTCATTTTCAAATCTATATAAATGCAAATGTGATTAAAGAAGAATAGCAAGAGGATAAGATAAAATTTTAGACGCTGCTCACTGGTGAGTTGTACTATTTTTAGAACTGGTCCGTGGGAAACTCGTGTGGTGCTTGGGGGCATCCTGGTGCCCGCGGGCACCATGTTGGTGACCCCTGACCTAGAGGTTCTGCTTGCTACTGTTGTAATGAGTGGTTATTTGAATTAACAAGGCATTTTCCATACACAGAACTTCTGCTCAATTCTGTGTGAACTCCAGAATGTTGTGTATGAAAAACCCATTACGTAACACAGGCATAGGATGTCACCTTCTGAGGGGGTGCCGACTTGGAAAATTGCTGATGCCACCACCCAGGAGATCAGCCTTTTATGAAATACTCAAACAACCTCTCTAGTACTAACAACCACGCCTTGGTCAATTAAATAATATTTTTCCCCCATTCCGATGTTTGATCTGAGAATTAATTGAAGCCAAAGTGACCCGTGAGCATGTATATTCTACTAGATTATTTAAAATTTCCCTTATTCATATAAACTTACAGCAACTCACAAATATACATCTCAGCATTTATTAGTAATATTACTTGAATATTTGATTTATACTTTGCTATCACTGGCAAAATGATACATTAGCGGTTGAAACCAATCACCTTGCATATTAAGCTGTCAATCTGTCTCCAGACTCAGTTCCATGTATGCGTAGTGTACATATTCAACCTAGAAACACTGGACAAGTGGTTACTAAAGACTGATATTGATATTAAAGTATTTAGTTATGTTAATGTAACCGACAGTTAAGGTTCTTGGCAATCACAGCAGTGAAAATGTATATAAGCTGTCACCTTTGGAACTGCATGGGAATAACAAACCTGCTTTAAATTGCTAGGAGCTAAATTACATTTTTTGACAAAGCTCTGTGTTAGCTATGTAACCTGGCCTATTGTTCTGTAATAAATGTGCACTTATCAAATATTTTATCACCAAGCCATTGGATCACTGCAGATAAACCAGGAGTTGGACCATTGTTTAAAGTATAATTTTAGATGAAATATCAGTCTCTTTATATCAACCATTAATTTAAAAATCTGCAACAAGCAATTATTGTTCCTGAATAATTAAAACAATACATGTGAATTTCTCAACATTTTTGCTAAAAAAGTTGCAGAAATATGTTTCTTTATTTGGGGTACGAATCATCACACTATGCCTTGATAAGAAACGCAACAATTATGCCTTGAAATGCCAAATAATAGTGGAATGTTAGTCTTACTGAAATAAATTTGCTGTTTTGTCATATATGCAAAATTGCAACCAGAATATTACAAATGTATAGTATGTGATACTGTCATTTATCTGTCCCTAGTAATTTGTGACAGTGTTTGACAGTATGTAATTCATTTAAACAATTGTTCATGAATTTGCATAACTATTTTTATGTCAGTTGTGTTTAAATATACTAGTGAGTGTACAGACATGATGATCTTTGAATTACCTTTTAATGTAATTTCACCTGCCATGAGATTTTTTGGAACCTTCTTGCTTGTCATCAAATAGAGAAATGTAAGCCTTGCGGTTGATTATGATGATGGAGTGTCACAATTATCAGCTGACTGCAGTTTGACTGAAATTGTGTCATTTGGTTAACTGTAACATATGTGTCTATTTGTTTATAAGTGGAACTGAAAAAGTTGAATGAGAAGTGAATGTGTGATAAGTTGAACTCATCTTTTCCTCTTTTCCTATTACTCTCCAACCACTGAAGTCCTTCTAAAAAATTGACTGTGATATTTTAAATTATATGTTTAGACAATGAGCTGTAAGGGCTGCCTGTTGTAGAGCTTTTTAATCATTTTGCCTTTAAAGGAAATTTTCCTGCAAAATTAACTGGATTGTAAGATCATTGCACTACTGTTATATAATGCTGTTTCTTCTGTTAATACATATGCCATCAAAACTATGATGCGATTTTACTAAAATTATGGTAACTGTCACAAAAATGTTCCCTATGCTTCATGTTGGCTTTATTGTAGGAGCACATGACAAAATTAGGCACTTTAAAACCAAAATAAATTTCTTAAAGGAATTTCCTGAATAAAAAGTGTTGTTATTATTATTATTATTATTATTATTAATAGGTTCAATCCTGGTTACCATATAAACTGCATATATGGTAAACTGCATATATTTACCATATAAACTGCAGTCCTCCAAAATATCTTGTCTTCTTTCTGATTCTTCTACCTTCAGTGTGAGTTTTTTTATGCTGCTGCTACTCATCTAATCATTATTCTTTTTTTTCCTTAAAATATGATAGCTTCAGTTTGGTCATTTGTGCATCAAATGACAGTTCAGGCTGAATTTGATCAAGAATCCATTTGTTTTTCTTGCATTCAATGTTCTTTGTCTTTGCTGACACCAAAGTTCAGTTCGTAAGAAGTCAACATCCATAAAAAAGTCAATAGAATGTTCCATATTCTGAATTTTTCTAGTCTTTGTTCTTAGGGCAGTGTTTTCCAATCAGGTCCTCAGGGATCCATAGACTGTCCACGTTTTTCTCCCTTACCGGGAGCTGGTAGGGAACGAAAACGTGGATTGTCTCAGGTCCCCAAGGACTGGATTGAGAAACACAACCATTTTCCTGTGAACACTTCTTAGTTGAAAATGGTTGAAACATGTGGAGGATTTGTTGAAATCAATAAAGTACAGGTTGATTTCCTTCTGGTATTCTTTTATTATTATTATCCAGTAAAGGACAAATGATCTTTTCCTCCTTTTGCCTGAATCTACATTGCAGCATTTCGCTTTCTGTGTAGAGCCCTAATCTGCTTGGGATGTTCATTAGTGTGATGTTACCTACATGTGACATTATGGAAATGATATGAAAATGATATGATATGAAAATACATACTAAGCATAATATAATACTGCTAATTTCACAGGAATCAACAATTCCAACCATGCTTTCAGTGCATGGATACATCCCAGCTTAGAATAACTGTGAAACACAATATGATGCTTTCTTCTGTTAATGGATTTATTAGATATTTTAAAAAACAGACCTATATTTTAACTTAATTTAGTAGTCAAGTCTTCATTCCAGTGTCCTTAGTGATCATTTTATTTTTTATTCAAGATAAAATTTTTGATTGACTGAGTTTAATTAGGCTATTTTGAAATAAAATATTTTCAATAAAATAGGTAAGTTGATATGAATAAAGAGCCATATTTGAACTTAAATCATCTTAAATGTAAAAAATACCTTTTCATTTAGCATTTGGAATTGGTAACTTTATTATACTATAAACAACTGAGAAAAAAGTTAATTGATCATAACACATTATAAGGGAGGATTTAAAACATGAATTACTTTTTGTTTTCCTTCTAAACAGAAACATAACTGAGAAATTTAATTGTGACTGTGAAAATGTGTAAGAAAATAAATTGAAGGTAACAAATATATGTTACAATATTTATTGAATCACCTGTGTAATAATTGTTTCCAAAATTTTATGTGGACTGAAACAATGTTTCTCAACCCTGTCCTCTGGCACCCCCAAACAGCCCATATTTTTGCTCCCTCCCAGTGGGGAGCATAAAAGTAAACTGTTTGGTGCTCTCCAAGGACCATTTAGAGAAACACTGTGCTAAAACTATCATAATGAATTACCCCTTTAAATACATGCATCTTGACCAGTCTTTACACATACAGTTTGCTGCAATCAGAATGTGTTGAAATGCAATAGACGGGACATCAATTAATAGTCAAAATAACAAAAGATTTGCAATACATCAGAATTAGGTTTATTGGCCAAGTGTGTTACACAAGGAATTTGGTTCAGGTCGATGGTGTCTCTCAAGTTGCACAGGAAATAGACAATCAACATATAATTTTACACAATATGCAACATACAAGCTAAATACAGATTATATAGAAATAAAACATAAATACACATAATAAGTACATATAACATTTACTGACTAAGATTAATCGAAAAAACAAATAAACAAGTATGCCACAATCTTCCATGGATTCATTTGGTTTGTACTTCCTTATCCATTGCAGGTCAATCAGTACATGTTTAAAAAGGGCCCATAACAAATAAGTAATTAGTTGTCACCATGCATAAGGCCGTTTTATCAGAAGTACCCAAGATTTCAAAACGATTTCCTATGAATGCTTGTAGTAAGCCCTGTTGTTTTCCTGTTTCCCAGTCGTCTTAGGATCCAAAATGAAATGAAATGCATTGGATTCATCTTTGATACATAAGATACTTTTTAGTTTTCAGTTAACAACTAATCTTTTCTAAATCCCTCATCATCAGACAAAATCAATAATGCATTAATGTGTCTCATATGGACCTCATACCTTCAGGGGTTATTAAAATTCTTTTTATTCTGGATTCCTTGCTCAGTCTCGTCAGTAGACAAACACCTTTACATTGTGTCCACTATGTATGTATATTCAGTAATCATTTTCTGTATGTTTGCCTTTGACTGCATGTTTTGGCTGCAAGTGTATATAATTTTTAAAATTATTCTACTGATACTTATATAAATGAAAAAAATTCTTATACATTAGATAATAGGCCACTGACAACAGCGACCTTAGCACAGTGAAGGGTTATGCCTTAAATATCCAAAGAGCTATGTCATCTAGAATTTGAGCTTCCCTTGCTGAGCAGGGGCCTGATTCACAAAGCAGGATTTTTGGGTTAGCAAGACAATTTGTTGGATTTAAGGTAGTCTGGGTTAAATGGCAGTGCATTAAAATGAAGTCCATTTAAACTGGGGTACCTTAAATTCAACACATACTCTAGCTAGGCCCCAGGTCTATAGGGGTAGGTGAAACAAACTAAGACTGAAAAAAGAACTCTAATGAAAAGTACTAAGTACCAAGAAGAACCAATGAACACTTTGGAATAGTTTGGCATGTGCCTGGCGGCTGAGCCCTTGTGTACCCCGAAGAGGCTTAGCCTGATATGGATATGAGCTCATTTTTACATTATGTAAGAGTCATCAATACATTTATTTATAAATTGTGAACTGTGAAACTCCACACAGAACACAGTTTTTGAACTTTGACCCCTATGACAAGACCCAGGTAAGAAATTCTTCCATGTCATAGTATACTGGAAAGTATCCTCAAGGTCGTAACTTTGAATTGAATATTTGGTGGGTTTTGATTACTGGGGAGCATATGAACCCCCACCCCCATTAATTTAGGCCCATGATTATCCCTAACGTATCATTCTGACATGCTGCATGGGGTTAATTGCAGGTTGCATCACAAAACTACAATGAATTCTCACCTATCCACATGTTTCATATCTAGCTGTCATTGAAGCTGTGACTGTAGTATATTACAAAGAAAAGAAAATCACTACTAATTCAAGCAAATCAATAATAATTTATTACATATACATAAAATTACTGTTTTAAATAGCTATATGGCTATTATGTGTGTGGAGTTCGTATGTCCTTTGTGTGCTTGTGCGGATTACCATCCTGTAAGTATTTCCATACTACAGTGGACTGGCATCCTCTTCAAGATGCTGCATAACGTCATGATTCCTGGGATATGTGTTTTTAGTACATAGCAATATTGCAGATTATATTAAGAATTAAACTCTTTTAATTACTTAAACTTTATTACTGTAGGGTTAATAATAGAAATAATTCATGATTTAAAAAAATGTGTTAAATATTAAAACATTCATAATAAGAAATTTCAGTTTATCGTCTTACTGCCATTTAGGAGAGTTATATTCAGTGTTACCAAGTTAATTCATGTCAGGTTCTAGGAATTCTTTTTTAAACAGAACAAAATAAGGTCAATATTAATTTCATATCCTAGCCAGCAATTTTAGGAACAATTTTATATTTCAACATTTGAAATACAACATATTATAAAGACGACTTCTCACTGCTAATATCAGTTAATAAGCATTCGGATTTCTATTCATCTATATTCAAGCCAACATTTTACATCATGACACTCTTAAATTTACAATTAAATTGCAAGATCCAGCATTACACACATGATTAGTTTAATTTTGACTATCTGTGCAAGTATGATGCAACTATAAAGACAGTACTATAGTGCCTATCTTGCACATAATCTTGAATACAGATTCTGTATTGATTTTATACTTGCATATCTGCTCAGAAGATCATTGCTGTGGGTAAGTAAATTGCCTTGTTTCATTACAACTGGCTCGCACAAGATGAATGTCTGGTGCTGTTTAGATGTTGAGCAACGATGGCGACAGTATAGACTTGACTGTGAAGTATAAGTGCTACTTATCCCCTAGGGCTGACAAAGGAAAAAGATGCAATTAACAATGATTTAGTCTAGCCCAAGAAGTTGCACATACTGCGACATTTTCAACAAATTGTGATTAACAAGTATTTGCACTATATACTGCGTCACACTATACTGCAATACCTTGCCTTAAAGGTCATTTAAGTTCACATTCCTGCAAAGAAGGAAAGAGAAGCACATCAGTAATATACCTCGACTATATTAAGCATCAGTGTCCTTTTGAATGTCTCTATGATTCAATTAGTTATTTCTTACTTTGCAGAATGATTTCTCCCACATCTAAGCTTTTTACCTAAAACGAGGATAAAATGATAAGGACATAAGAAAAAAATATTGAACCTATGCAATACATATAAAGAGCATGTTTTTACTTTATTTGCTTTCTTGTAAAGCACACTGTAGAAAAGTAAATAAAATTACAAATTTAGGTAACACTTTTTATACAGAAACATAAATGGCTGAATCATTCCTTCCCGAGTGAAATAATATTGCTGTGTTAGCCACTCGTCAGTGTGATTTAATGGGTCTTGAACACCTCTCATAACTCTCAAATGCTCAAACAGCATGCTTGGTTAACAGCACCCCCTGCTGGTGGCAAAAGAAAGGACATTTCTGGTGGTGCGTTTGTCTACTGTCATTTCATGGACCTGTATTGAATATAAAGAACCTCATAGCCAGCTAAATTCAAGTTAGGCTTCCATGAAGCAGAATTAATATGCAGGACATGTCAACACAACATGACAGGATAAAAACTAAGGTCTGTTTGACAAACCGAAACTCCGGCATCACTGACACGATTTCCTGAAACACAGGTAGCTAACTCGTTATACATGTATGAAATATGAATAAATATAAATATGTATAAATATGAAACCGCTAAATGCAAAAACTAAATGCTAATTTACGTAGGTGGTAATTTGCCCAGACGTAAGGTCACTTACTGAATATGATAGCAATTCCAACACAAAAGAGCACCGCTGCAAAAATCAGCCCCCCTTTTCGTATCAAATGATAGTCTACATGAAAAGATATAAAAACACATTCAGTGCATGAGACATTTTTTTAGACTTTTTTATTTTAATATCAATGCTATATTCAGTATATTGAATAAGACCACAGAAAATCATTACCTATAAAGGCCTACAGATAACACATCTTAATTTAATCTTTTTTATTGTAGTGATGCTGGTAACTACACAAAACGGACCGTCATGATACAATGATAATTGCTAGCTTTGCTGCAAAGTGATGCCCTATAATTTGATCCAAATTAAAACTGATTTCATTGTTTAGATCTGTAATCTCTCACTTGAAGAAGTCACTTCCTAGTTATCTTGATTAGGCGCTAAATTAAATATTGGTTCAGGTTCAGGTTAAGGTTACTTTATTTGTAGCCGTAGGTAAATTTAGTTTACAGGAGGAGAGTCAGCATCCACATAACCAGCAAACAACCCACACATACACCCACAGAGACAAGTAAATTTATCTATCTAAAGTAGATAAATGAGCAAAACCACATAAGACATAAGTATAATTATCTTATCACATGTGTAGAATAGTATTTGATTTCATATATATATATATATATAAAAGATCACATGTATGAAATGCTATTAATAAAATATATAAAGGAAGCATCTCTTTATCCCTTGCCCAAGTATAGTCTCATTGTTCAGCTGAATGACTGCTGCTGGAACAAAGCTATTTTTGTACCCCTTAGTTCTGCACTTTGGAACTATTGACTTTGCAGTTTAATCAACAAGAAATGTTTAATATTGCTCAGTTAATATTGTTGACAGTTCATAGTATTTATTTAATTACACTTTATGTTTGGGCCACTGTCCTATCATATTATGTTTTCCTGTTAGTATAACCCAAAATCAATAAATTACACACTGAATTAAGTTCTACTAGGGATGAGAGGTTGTATCTGTTTCAGGTTGTAACCAAGTACTTCCACTGCCTAGGAAATTACACTGTATTGCACCAGACTACACTTTGATTATAAGGTGGGAACTCCCTTATAGACCAACACCTCTCCATTGAGATATGTTCGAATCCATCTGTTTTCACAGAGTCATAGACAGACACATCCAGCTACTTATAATGCTCACATCCACCTAGCAATTATTACCTTCTTAGGTAAATTTTGCTACTAGACGCTCTCTCTTGGCATGCTTAATGGAGGCTGCTGTCCTCAGCTATGAGCGCTTGGCATCTGCAGTGTGAAGACCAGCAAGTCTAGCTATGCGAGACCACGTGAGCTTTGACACAGGAAGGCATCAGCCAACTAAATATAGCTGTTTTTTGTGCCTCACTCCTATCCTTCCCCTTTCAATACATTCTGTTGTCAACTCCTGTTGGATCGCTCTTGCATTTTGCAGGAGAAAATGTATCCCTCGAAATGAATGTCATGTTCCGACAACCACTGATGTCACCTCCCTCTATACAGGATTGTAGAACTATTAGTCTGCTGTCAGCGCCCAGCGTTGCACATCCCAGCCCATGTAGAAACCTGCATCTGCCCACACTGTCCGCTCAACTGGGCAGGGGACACATTTGGTAATTTGAGCTGGGGATTTACTCTTCTCTTTGCTCCGTATAACAAATTTACATTGGATAGCTATGGAATCGCTATTACTCACCATGCTAAGTTACACGGTGTTGTCGTTTATCGCCCACTGCACCAGCTAGACATGCTACTATCAGCCATCATGAACAGTAGCTCACCGTTTGTCAACATCAGACACCTGAACATTCACCATGATAAGCCACAGGCTACCTGAGCTGGTTCCTGCTCTCCGCCAGCTCACAGCGCTGGAATGAGCCTGACCTCATCCGGACGTGGGTCACGGAAAGCCCACTTATCAGCTCTTTACATTTCAATGATACTACTGTTTTCAGTTCGCCTGCTCACTGCCTGCACCTCCTGTCTAACCTCCTGAAGTCTCCATATTGCATGTTATACAGAAGCTCCCTACAGCAGTGTTTCCCAATCCGGCCCTCAGGGACCGACAGTGGGTCCGTGTTTTTGCACCCTCCCAGTGGACTGTCTTGTAGGGAGCACAGAGGGAGGAAAAACATGGACCCACTGTGGATCCCTGAGGGCCGGATTGGGAAACACTGCTCTATAGTGTCTACTCTACCAGTTATTATAGAACAAAAACCATCATCATTTCATTCATTCTAAGATTTAATAGGAATTAAGTTTAAATTTACAGGACATAAAACTGTGAGCCAAATTTTACCAGTAATGAATTATTATATTTTCTCTACTGCTTGATCACTTACTGTAGGTAAAGTCATCTTCAGGCACCTCTAAAAGAGTTTGGAAAATAAGATAATTGGTTAATGTTTAAAAAATCCAGCGTAATAAAACAGAACACCCAATACTTATATGAAAAAAAATTATCCATGATTGCATATGAACTAAAAGAGGGGCACAAATACATTAAAAATAACATTTATAATTCATCAAAAATACCAAACAATCAGTAATTTAAGTATAAGCATAGCATAGTATAGCAATTTTTAAGTTATGTATTTTAAGTTATGTATGTAACTGGATTGGCAGTTAAGGCTTTTTATGTAATAAATTGAATTACTTTCAAATTTGATGTACAATAAAAGTTTGAAACCAGATATCAAAAATCTTACCTGTACTCATATCTGCAGTGTGTATTGAGAGGTTATGCTTGGATAATGTCTTAATCTATAGTGTAATGATTACTACTCTTCCAACATATTCATTGCCGAATCTAGCCCCTCCCCAATTCATCTACCTCCGCCCCATCACTCCTTTTCCATGTGATCTAGCAAAAGGTCTTCCAAACTGTGTTTTGCAATTACAGGAACATGTAAAAACTAAATAAAATGCCCAGTGCAATTAAGTATAGTGTATTTTAAAATATTTTCCCTTACGTTTGATTGGGTGCCATTTTTTATCATTTCAGCCTTTGACCTACAGATAACTACAGGCATTTATGAATTACCAACTGCTACATTAACACTTTAATGGTACATTAAATGTCTGTATGTTTAAAAGGTAACACTGTACTGAACAGCATAAACAGTATGTTCTGAGCCAGTGACTAGTTAATATTTAATTATGCATCCATTTGTGGTCACATGAAGGGAGTTTGGGTGATGTTTCTTTTTAGCAAAGTTTTATTGAGGAAGAAAAAACATTTAGTCAGAACATAAGGGATCAATTTCTAAATGTGTTGAGAAGGTTAAAAGTGGTTGCAAAATGGATTTGAGAAAGGAATGGCAAATGGATGGATGGATATGTATGGTGTTTTTAAGTATTTTAATGTGAATCCAGGCTATCAGAAATGTTTAGCTGCTAAGTAAGCTATTTAATATCTCTGACTTGAATTCTTCTAAAGAAAGTTTTATACGCCATGCGTGTGTGTGCGTGTGTGTAAAATATAAAAATTATATAAATATAAAAAAACAAATATCGACAAATCAGCAAGAATATTACAGTAATTTTATGCTGCTAATAGAGTAAAAATGTATTTCTTACCTAGCCTTGCCTTTACAATAAAACAACTGGGACACAATTAGGAATGGAAATGTTTTTACCAGTGCAGGGTACTGATATGCATATTAACTAGAGTCTTTTGTCAAGGTTAACCTCAGAGTACTGATCATTTAATCTTCATCGCTAACCCCGTCATTCATTTACTGTTCTGATTATTTTATTGACACTTGATCTTGTCCTTCAAAACTCAGATGCTATGAAACAGAATCACTGAGTACCTAAAAACTACAAGTCAAGGGTCCCCAAATTTGTCATTTTCCATCCTCCACATGTAACTCCCAGAGGGAAATAAGGAGTGTATTAATTCATTAGAAGGTGCTAATTTTTCACTGTAGTGGAAAGCATTCAAGGTGCTGTTAGAAATATTTCATTTAACATTTTAAAGTGCAGTAATACTCAATCGCATTAGTGCATTGCTGTCCTGTAAAATGCATGTTCCTATAGGACTGAATTGAAAAAGAGCATGAAGAACTAATCAATTTTAATAAAGTTAGTTTAGTACAATTTTGAAAACGATACCTGGTTACTTTCTGAGATTAAGGAATCTGCAGACTGATGATAGTACAACAAAACGTATACAAAATCCTAAAATCTTGTAGTACTTTAGTTAATGTACACTTATCAATATACAAATGAAAGTTAAATTAATGAAATATGATTCTTGCACTCAGAATGAGCCACCTGAAAGTGTTTAGAATAAGCTAAATAATACTACTTTTTATTTGTAGGTACAGTATATACAGTACCTCTCACTCAAGTGATGTGCATACCTGGGTATAAACAAAGTTAAAACATTTAACTGAGGTGTGACTATGGTCAGCTTAATACATAACAAGCCTGGAGTCAGATGCATCTCTGTATAACTTGAGGTATTCTGTTGTGGAAAGTTTGTAACTTCTATCACATTAACCTTGTGAGAAGGTGAAACAGCGATATGCATTTGAGCTTTCTAGTCTTTTTCCATCTGTCTTCCAAATAATAACCACCTGCTGCATTTAATAACAGCTTAATGGACCTTTTGTTATAGGAAAATGTTGCCGTTCACTTTGTTGTATAGTCAGAGGTTTATGATTCATTATTAATGAATTATTTTGTGTTTTTGAGATAGTAAATGTCCACATTTATGTTTCTGTCTGGTAACTGAACCATTTGTTCAGAATTCTTGTTGTCGTGTCTTTTTCTTATGCATGGAAACTTGATACATAGGAAACATCTGTCATAAACAACTGATTACTTGAGAATGTCACATAAAAACAAAAGGAGTCTTGTTGTTTGTTTGCAAGGTAAACAATAGTTGGTAATAAATTATAACAAACAGCAAGCAGCCATTGCATGTTTATTATTATTTTTCTGTGCTTCCTGGAATTGGCTCACGCTCACCGTTATGATGCATTGAAAATATATAAATACTACACTCATTTAGGAATTTAAAGATTTATTGCATAATCGTCCAACTGTAGGACTGATTTCACGTGTGAATTCTGCACGTTCTCCATTCGCCCTTGGCGCCCTGTGATAGCCTGGCATCCAGTCCTTGGGGACTCTGTTTCTGGGGATGCAATCCTATCTCCTGCTGA
Organism: Cyphomyrus plagiostoma; assembly: GCA_019775915.2. Lineage (NCBI taxonomy): Eukaryota > Metazoa > Chordata > Actinopteri > Osteoglossiformes > Mormyridae > Cyphomyrus > Cyphomyrus plagiostoma. The sequence goes on along the minus strand of JABFEA020000041.1, from coordinate 2,549,707 downwards.
CCTTGCATTACATAAACAGTTATGGAAGATGGAGGCACACCACTAGACTTATGAAATGATAGAAATAGCAAGTAATGCAATATCAGCTAATGGGTTCAGAGCTTCACAGGTTTTGTGATCTCTGGGATCTTTACCATACTGAAAGCATTATTTACCATTCTGTAAGTAATCATAATGTAGAAAAGTATTTTTAGAGTATTGTGAAAGTAAAAGCATTGAACTAGCAACAACCTGTTCATTGTTACAGAGTTGTAACCCACACGGCCACACTGCACAGCATAGCATATGAAGAAATGTACCCACACACAGACCCGGTTTATTTGAATGTAAATAGTCAATTGAGATGATAGTTTGATTGTTTGTTAAACAATCCTCAAATAAATAAATACATTTATAAAATCACACTTTTGGCTTATATGAATATCAATATGTTTTGGTTCTTAATTGCTTTTTTTTAATTTTTTGTGATTGTGATTCTCTGTTTCTTTTGTTACCTGATCTTCTGACCTCAGGTTCTTTCACAGTCGAAGTATGAGCCAGGTTCCTTAAACTGAAATAGTTTACTGGACAGAATAACGATGACAAAGGTGTCACACATGGCTAAGAATCAGTGTCTGTCTGTGACACAGACTCCTGGAGCCTGGGAGTCAGACGGCCTTGGTGAGAGTAAGTTGTATGAGAGGCAAAGAACATGATGAGCGAGTAGCAAGGACAGAAAGAAATATAAAAATAAGAAATACGAAAGCCATAAATTAATGAACTAAATTTGTATGAAATGGGGAATGCATAAAAAAATAATAAATATTGCTAACTACATTTTATTTTTCTACAGGAAAAAATGTTTCCAGTATTTCAGAATACTAACTGGGTATTTAATTCTCAGACAATTTTAAATTATTTTGTAGGCCCAGTGACCTTGACCAGAATGAGCAGAAGGATGGATAGATGGACACACTTGTTCTCCTATATCTAGATGTCATGCAAAGCACTTCGCATGTCTATACATCGATGTGTAGGGTGTTTCGCGTTTAAATGTCACAGTCAAATTTCTGAACCAATTAATGTTAAGGAACAATTTCAATTTTCTTGAATTACAAAGCCTTGCAAAAATTGGGTTTGTCATTGAAGCCGGCAGGAGGCTGAATAAGTAACTTATTTGCGAACATAATTCAAGAAACGTTAATCTTAAATCGGCATTTTAAAGCAAGTCAGTACTCCTGACATCCCAAACCCAAAATGTGTTCCAGTGTTGTCTAACCATCCATCCATGAAAACTTACATGACCACATGTAAATTAATGATTGATCTCTTGGCCTCTCTGTTAGCTTATTTTTCTTGTCTGAAGGGCATTAGCTCGCGTACCATGTTAAGATTGTTATGATTATAACATCATAATGCTTCAATTGCAATATGCTTTTATACAAGATATTTTAAAAACCATAGCTGTGGGCTAAATTTTATTTAAACTTCTGAAAATTTACTATTGCAGCTCTGTGAATGAAATTCACAGTTGATTATACAAAAATAGTATTCCATAGTGTCATTGCAATAATGTTTCTTTGTTTTAATACTTGCTGTTAACAGTCAGTATGGCTGTTGCATCACACTGAAAGGCACAGAGTATGTGAAGTCCATGTTCCTCTCAGGTTTAGGGTTTTTTTCTGCCAGTATAAAAACAGGCAGTTAATTCAACTAGTATCTCTAAATTACCCATAGTGAACAATGCAAAGAAACAGTAACCAGGGCAGGATGATGGATGCATATAGAAAAGTGATACTTTATTAATCCCCTTGGGCAATTCTCTGCCTTGCCTACCTTATCTTGCTCTCCACTAGGCACACATACAGGAGAGAGGAGGCTGAGCGGGGTTCACACACGGGGGCAGCCACCTCGCATCGCCCTGGAGGCTCAGCCTTGCAAAATGGCCCACAGATATGTGATATTCTGCTGAGGTGGAACTGAAACCTGTGATCTTCAGATGAAAGGCACAGAGGCGTTGCCTGCTGAGGCATTGATAAGAGCCATTTTAGTACAAGCATCGTATTTTTGGAGAAAAAAGAATTGTGGGGGGAAAGTTGAGCTGGGGGCAGATCTATCGTGAAACTGCAGCCTTCAGGAATATTAAAAATGATACGAACACGTTATATGTCTGACTACATTATATGACTCTAAGAAATTAAAATAATTCAAATGTGCAAAATAGACAGGCGCCACGTATTGAATATGACTGTTATAACTAGTAATGTAACGACAGTTTACATTGGGAATGTAAAAGACTTATACACTTAGAGGAAGCTTGGAGTAAGGTCTATCTTCTAGTAGTGGGAAAATGGTCACCACAATGTAATAATTGCATAAGCCCCCCCCCCCACACACACAAACACAAACAAAAACAAACACACAGTTAAGCGCAAGCTTAGGGTCCAAGTGCACGGTAATTCCCCCCTACAATGATCTAAATGGGTGGGAGGTATGTGTTGGATCTCAGTTGCCCTCTACTGGCAGTTACAATTTTTCAGCCTTCTATCTTCGCAATTACAATTTTGAATCCGATCAGCTGTACATTTTTTGTGATATTTGGAGATATGATGTTTTTATTAAGTAGTAATAACATAGGCATAAATTATGGGGGGATGGGGGGGTTATAATTAAATGGGTGGAGACCTCAAGACCCCAGTGCTCGACCCAAAATTAAGCCCCTGGGTAATAAGACATATCAAAGATTAAATAAAGTAAATAGAGTAAATAATGACAAAGTGATTGACAGAAATTGATTTAGCATCTACAGTCAGGTCCATAAATATTGGGACATCGACACAATTCTAACATTTTTGGCTCTATACACCACCACAATGGATTTCAAATTAAACAAATAAGATGTGCTTTAACTGCAGACTGTCAGCTTTTATTTGAGGGTATTTACATCCAAATCAGGTGAATCAATGTTTATGGACCTGACTGTAATCATCTCATCCTTCTCCTTACTGTTACAAAGTGCCATTGCTTCATTTTTTACATTTTTGTTTTCCAAATTTGATCAGTTCCAGGTTGCAAGTCTACATTCTGCTTGCAAGTCTGCAAAAAGATCTGTAAAGGACATTTAGAGTTACCATGTTTAGAAGACTAAATATCTTATATAGCTGCCACACAGTGCTGCTGCTTCATTTTTGGGGCAATTTATCTCAAAATGCAAGTAGATTTTCTCATATCAAAGTTCCAGTGAAGTTTGAAAAAGACCCAACAAATACTTTTTGAGTTATCACACTATCAAATTAAGTGTCTGTGGTAGGAGCAGCCTGTTGAATATTAAATTAGGTATAGATCTTCACCTATATAATTTTTTTTTAAATTATATAATGGTCAAATATTGTCTGCTTTCTCCCTTCCCTTTGCTGCCACTAAGCAGCTTCACATCAATCTTGGGGTGATCTATCTCAAAATGTAATCAGATCTAGTGCTTTCTCCAGAACAGAAAGAAAGTAACTGCATCTGTGAGTAGTGTCGGGTACACACAGTTATGTCCTCTGTGCAGAATGACATGCAAAGCTTGCAGTGAAAAACATGCACACACACATACACACACAGCTCTCTCAGCAGCAGGAATGGTGAACACAGACGTGATTTTTTTTTCTAGTACAGAAATCGTGGTGAAATGCATTATGAACTGGTACCTCCATGAAAAATGGGAGGATTTCCTATTTTCCACTGACAATAAAATGGGGGCGTCATTTTTCCGATTAAAGAAAACCTTTTAACCTCTGATTAACAGAAAGCTGATAGCAGTGTTTTTAAGACCAGCCTTCCATAGCGGGTACTTGATGTCCAGTAAGTGTCCCAAAAATGGGCAAATCAATATGAGATACAGGCTACAGGAAAAAAAAATAGTCACAGTGGCACCTGGTGGTCACAATGGGTATTGTCAACGGCTTGTTAGGTGTGCAATTCCAGACATAACCTTTTGAACCAAGAAGGCAGCCAGAAAACTGGCCCTTTTCTTGACTGAAGGAGGTGGGGTACTAGCTGAGGAAAGATGATAGAAAGATGTTTCGACGTACGTATCTAAGGGTGTCTCATGTTGTGTTGAATATTTTTTATAAAGAGGTTCTTGAGAATATATGTTGTTTCCACTCCATATATAATGGATTTTTAGAAATATGTAGTTTTCATTTTACAGTGATTATAGATATCAGTGTTATTTAATACTTGTTAGTGTACATGCATACTATATTGTTAATATTAAAAATAATTTTTGGTAAAAAAACCTGATATTTATGCATGTTGGCTGGGTATGCCGCAGCTCTCCTGTTCCTTGCGGTGCCTTATTTAACTTTTCAGTGCCGTTGATTTTACATTTTTAATAATGGGCCCAGATAAGCTGAATATTGGGGAATTTTCAGATTCACAAGGATCTTCCTTCCCAAACCTTGTAAATGTGAAGAGGTGATTGTACACATGCTGCCATAGAAAATAAGTTTCGCTTATGTTTACGTTTATGTTGGTGTAAAACTATGATTTTACGTTTGTCAAAGTGAGCAAGCTTGACCATTTTAAAAACCTGTCCTCCAGCACAGTATTTGGTATTTGGTCATTCAATAACTAGGGGTAAATTTTGCCATTTGTAGAGCTGATGAAAAAAGTATTTCACGCCAAAGTACTAAAGAATAGCGATAAACTCTGCTGCTTGGTTCACTACAAGCACTGGCGCTAACTTATGCAAAAGTGCACGAGAAGCGTTAGAAGTAGTGGGAATAGAGGAATAATGTTTAAATAGCTAGTCAGGAGTTTGCACAAGGAAACACCAGCAATGTAACCAGGCAATCAGTAATTGTTAATAAACAAGCAATAACCAGCAATTGTTCATGACTGAATCACAATGCATTGATTGCCAAGAGCAGCTTCCCGAACTGCGGCACTTTCTGCAGAACAAGAGGGCAGGAGGTCAGGTGCTGTAGGACCCCAGGGAGCTGGCTGGCAGAAGTCTGCAGCATCCTGGGGCAGATTCCACCAGGCCCCGTAGCCTGTATCTGCCTGTCCAGCACTTTGCTCACCTGGTCAGCAGAGTGGAGGGGATGGGAGAGCTGGGCTTCCAGTCCTTGATGGACAACTCACAGATTGTGGCAGGAGACTGAGGTCATCTTACAATACTTTACTTATAGTAAATAAAGTGAGGGTTTTCCCTAGTTAATTTGTAGGTTGAAAATAGCCTCTCCCCTGCACAAACACCCGATCAGAAAGTTGTTTGATGAAGAAGTAAACATAACTAATTGTGAGATATTTGTTGTGAGCTCAAAAAAGATAAGTGAACTATAAAGAAGCTTTTCTGTTGCTGTAACGGGATAGAAACAGCATTCTCTTGCAAGAGTTTTCCGTTTTACTGTTCGGGAAAATAAACAGCTGTTTACTGTTTGAGACAAAAATGGAGAACGAAACAGTGCTTTCCCCATTTTACTGTTCGGGATAAAACAGTTTACAGCTCAATCTCTGGTTGTTCCATCAACATGGCCTTATCAAGATAATTTGGCAGTAGAATCGGTGTTTCTGCAAGGCCGACTACTGAGAAGGGAGGAATGGAGCCTCCAGATGTTGATGTGGAGTATATGACGAAAAATCTCAGTGAATATATGTACACAGCCTCATGTTTAATTTGATTGCTGCTGACATCCGGGAGAAGTCTGATATCAATACAGAATCCGGTGGCATTTGGTCTTTGGATGACATGCAAAGAGCATGGGGAAAAGCACAGCACATCAGAGATGGGGAAAAAAATGGCTGCAGTGGACACTTCTTGTGCTGGGCAGAAGAGGAGAGAGATACTGCAGAGGGAGTTAGCGAACTGCAGAGTCGAGATGAGCAAAAATCATGTTGCATTGCTAACAAATCAGCTGCAAATGGCTTAGAATGCAGGAACCACTGAGCAATCCCTGGGGGGGGGGGTCGAGTAATCACATGGGTGACTCCACCAGCCCTGCCTGTGACTGATCCTCCACCTGTCCCTCCTGCACCTCCTCCTCCACAAGTGCCTATGCCAGCAGAGCAGCTGCATCCTGCTGAAGGTCAGGAGGATCGGAAAGAACAGCGCCTCACACGAAGAATTAAAGGCCACAATGGGAAAAAAGAAGCAAAAAGATGAGTGCTCCCCCTGTGGCAACTGAGAGTACTACACCAGTGACTCATCCCTGAAGAGGGGACAAGGACAGCTCTCCATGTCCCAAAGGGACGAGCAGAGGCAATACAGCCTGTAGATAAATGCTCCAAAGAGCTCTCACATCCAAAAAGCAAGGGCTAAAGACATGGCTGTGTTCCTTCCTGGGACTATGCAACTACAACAGGACGTGGGTGGATCCCTACACCGAAATAGTTAAACCACTCAATGATCTACTGAAAGGCAGGAAAGACTCCAAAGATTGTGTTAAGATGAATGAACTTCAACTGAAGGCTTTACAAGAGCTGAAACATGCACTGTGCAAAGCTCCAGCCCTGGGAATTCCAGACAGGGGCCAGCCTTTCATCTTGAATGTTCATGAGAAGAGTGGCTACATGACAGCAGTTCTAACACGAGATCATGGCGGCCTGCAGCGATCTGTAGGCTATTATTCAGTGAAATTGGACAACGTGGCACTCGGATGGGGGCCATGCCTGAGAGCCATCCAGGCAAAATACATGGCAGCCATTACTGTCTCAAGCCTGGTGCTGGATCAAACTCTGGTAGTAAGATGCCCACACTCTCCTGACACTAAACAGACCATCACAAGTCACAGCAACCCGATGGGCTAGGGGGTCAACCGTCTTGGAAACACCCAACAGTTAGTTCAAACAACCCTGCCACCCTGTTGCCAGAGAGCATGGAAGAGATCGATCATGACTGTGTGGCATCTAGTAACCGCATCTAGTAACCGCCATGGAAGAAGCTTCCCATACTCAAGAAAGGCCGTTGTATAATCCCAACTTGGTGTTGCATACCGATGGTTCCTCAATGGTCGAAGGAAAGCAGACACCAAATATAGCGGCGCCTGCTCCACCTTTCTCCATCTCCAGGTGGACTACATCACTCTGCCGAAAAGTCACGGTTATTCAGACGTGCTTGTCATTGTGGACAAGTTGTCAAGGTGGGTGGAAGCAGTTCCCTGCCAAAAAGCCACAGCCACACACACCGGTCATAGAGTACATTCCACGCCAGGGCCTACCATGCCTGATCGACTCAGACCAAGGAACACATTTCACTGGAGCAGTCTGTCAAGAGATCAGCCGACTCATGAGCATTGAATGGAGATGATGAACAGAGTCATCAAAAACAGGCTATCCAGATATCATCAGGAAGGAGTGCCATGGCCTCAGGCACTGCCATTAGTTCTCTGCAGCATCAGAGCGACGACCAACAAAGACTGGTTTGAGCCCATTTGAGATCATCACAGGGCGTCCAATGCATCTTCCGACAGCATAGACCTGAAAAAAGCAGACGTTCACCTTGCTAGCGATAGCGTGGTTGATTATTGCATTAAGCTCACCAATGCCATTCAGTCTGCCTTTCAACAGGTTTCCGACGTGTGCCCGTTGACAGAGGTCACACTTTGGTACCTGGTGAGTGGGTAACGATCGAGTAGCCGCAGAAAGACCCGCTTGGGGGCAAGTGGTTAGCCCCATATCAGGTAGCAGAGTGTGACCTCCGTCTAATACAGCTCAGCTGAGTGCAGACATCGGATTCCATTTAATTTTTTGGAAAAACATTTATTTGCAAAAAATTCAGCAACTCTGAATAAAACTAATGACTGACATTAAAAACATACATACTGTCACACAGACACACAAATACATAATGCCCCAATGTCTTGGCACATAATACAAAGCATTTGATAAATTAGATATTCTCAAAATTGAAATACATGTATACATTTAGAGTCGATTGGCTGCAGGCTTTTAGAAATGTATCATTGTAACCCTGAGAACAAATTTTAAAAAAAGGCATGACACCTTTGGTTGACATACACATTTAAACATGACCCTGTAAATCGCCATGGCCTGACAACATAGAGGGCCAAATTTAGATTGTGAGGTTGATTTTTTTAAATTAGAAAAGTCAACAGTTTAAGGGCAGAAGATGTAGGTGAACCCAACATAGTGAGCGCTGAAATTTAGTCCTATCAAATTACTCAATACAGTACTTATGCATTGTAGATGTTGGCTAAGTGCATGGTTCCAGCATTTTCATTAAAATGAATTACACAGGATAATTAACAAAAAGAGGGTTTCGAGCAAATGTGCACAAAGTTTTTCCTGGAATGACTGCGTTTCTTAACTGTACGCACTGTACCAGCCAGTAAAGAAACCACAACCGTATATATACACATATGTGTCAGCGCACACAGTGCTCCATCATAACACACTTTTATAAGTTAATTTCAACCAGTTGATTCAAAGTATTTAAGCTTTAACAACTGACTTTACAAGGCTTCAAAATAATTGTCCTTAGGAAAGAAATGTTTTGGCATTAAATGAAATAAAGATAGCCAAAAAAAAAATAAAAAACTTTAGAAGTAAGCAAAAAATGCCATAATTCAACACAAAATAATAGAATATAAAAGCATAAAACAAGTGCATTGAAAAATTCCTAAATTGCAAGGACCGATGGACAATAAACCTTTCGATGGCTGGATACATGACTTTCTATTTTAATATGTATTGTATAATGTATTCACTAAACTTTTCAACCCCTAAATCTATACAGCAGGTATAAACTTGGCCAGCCCCGGCAGCACAGAGAGCTGTGTAACCATTGACCCTTCAGAGTTGAACCTTTATCCATGACGGCCATTGGCAGCGCAGTCCTCGGGGACTCCCAGATGATTGGCAGAGAGCAAAATCCTGGACCGCCTGGGGGTCCCCAAGGAGCAGGTTGAGAAACACTGCTCTGAAATAATTTACACATCACTTTACACACGCTTTCATCAAAAAGTTTCTGCTTCATTAGTCATTTTTTACATGTACAGCATTTTGTACAAAATGTATGAAGGCAAATGGACAACACTAACTGAAAATTACAAAAGTTTACCAAGTCTATAGGTGCCAGGGAATACACGCCCTGATTTGCCATGGCACACAGACAGAATTATGGGATGTTTTGGTCAGAATTTAGGTCCTACTTCCCTCCATACATTCTCTCAATATCATTGAGATAGTGATTCTTCAGCTCTCTCCTTTTCAGTTTGAAGGCATCTGTGACCAGGCCCGTCTCCGGGGTCCAGGGGTCTGGACTGAGCCGCACCTTGATGGGAATCTCAAACCGCTGCAGCTGGACTACGGAGAAAATGTGAAGTGTTTAGGCTATGATTTGCTTAGGGCCAAGGATACAACCATGGATTTTGGCACATCACACTGGGCCAACAAGCCAGACCAATCAAATTAAGTGTCAAATTTGTTGGGGCCCCTGGAATCATGCCTTCTCCTCCACCCTTAATGGCACCCCTGCGTGGGGCTGCTATTGTGGTAGAATGTAAGGTGAGATATGAGTATTTACGGTTTTCCGTGTAACACCCCAAGCTAGACTTACACGACGCAGCAGCCTCCGTGATAGCCTGAAGAACCGCAGACTCCATCAATGAGTGATTACAGATTTCTTCCCAAGTTCCTTCAATCCCCTTTTTAGCAGCCAATGATGTCAGCTGCTTCTGATTTGGCACCACAAAACTTATAACGTAGTTCTGGTCACTGCAGGACAAGGCAAGACGATGAATTAATTAATTATCGGAGAGGCAGTATTTATAATAAATAAATCTGCACATAAATCTCAGAAAGTGATGTGGTGGGTGCAGAGGGCAGCGTACCTGTTCGCATAGGCACATATGTTGTCAATCAGCGAGCAGCTTTTCAGGGCAGACTCCACTTTGCCGAGAGAGACGTACTCCCCAGCTTGCAGCTTAACAAGGTCCTTCTTACGATCTGTGCATCAGCAAATTTAAAACAAACTAAGCTTTCCACAGGATCCGTTAAAACCCTTTGAAGGTGACCCCAAAACAAATAACAAAGGGGAAATTAAATGTTCAATAACCTCAACCTCAGGGCTAGATATTTTACACAATTTATAGTAAAATAAACAAGTATAACGGTAAGCAGTCATTTCATTATTCAAAGACAAAACAGAAGATTTTTACAACGGAAAAGCATAAAACTATTTAAGTTTACAAGATGCAGCATTATTTAGAATCTGTTCCAAAACTATGCATTTTAGCAGTACAAAGAATGCCTCTGTATAGCAAAACTTTAATTCACCTCACAATGAAAAATAAGCAACTTGACCAAAAAATATTGGTGAAACAAAAATTCAAATATCTGAAAAACTTTAAGGATCTATTGTGCAGCACTACTAAAGCTGTTAGATCAAACCAATGATATACGTGGAGTAGTACTGACGTGATGATATACGTGGAGTAGTACTGAAGTAAAAAACAGACTATACCCTGTTATCACTACATCATGTGTTACAGATGTGTTAATTTGTTGTACAGTACATAGCCTAAATGTCTATAAACAGGTGTAGGTTGGGAAGAAACTACAGTTCATTAAGTTAAAACTATGGTGCCACTTTACACTAAGGCTACCCATGTAAAGAGTCTATGAATGGTTTATAATCTGGTTATTAATTCGTTGTAACACTTGCTAAATTAATAGATTAAAGAAAACTCAATTAAAAAAACTTAAATTATTACCATTTACAAGTGGCAAGAGGGAACCTTATTGTAAAGTGATACAAAAACTACTACAGTTGGTTCCACGATTTTGTACTGGATTATGGAAGATGCATATTAAATTGCTAGCATTTCGCCGTTTTCTTGTTTAGTGTTTTTACCCAATTTTACAGACATACTAGTTGATACTAGTAGATGCAATACACTTAAAAAAATGACAATTACACGTGATGTTAGTTAGTTAACTCTAAAAACCATGTCAGCAAGTAGGACTATATTCATGGCAAGAATATATGGGTATCAAAACAAACCAATGAATATTACAAAATAACACACACCCTGGATTAGCCTTTTGCCCGTCTGTCATGTTAGAAGAGAACAGCATGTTTTTCAAATCAACTTCTATGTGTATAAATCACATACAATATGCATTCACCTAAATATCCAAAATATCTAAATATCCAGTAGGGGGCACTGATCTCATCCACAAAACAATTCAGTGTGCTGAGAGTGTCAACTTTACAAAGGAACTCACCGACAATCTGCAGACACCCGTCTGAGTGGATCTCGCCAACGTCTCCAGTGCAGAACCAACGCTGTCCATTCTCATCCACAAAGAAGTCTTCGTTTAAATGTTCACTCTTGTAGTAGCCCATAGCAACATTGGCACCCCCGATTAGCACCTCTCCTCGAGGGTGGGGTTTATCCTGTGCTGTATAACCACCTAAACACAATAATGGGACCATCAGGCACCTTCCCCTTCAGTCAGGAAACCTACTCTGTCAGTTTCCTAATCTGACTAATATTGTCAAAAAGTATACTGCTCTATTAGTGTTATCTAAATTCCCCTCTATAATTACAAGAAACCTGACATCTGAGGCAGTCTACTCTCTTCTGATAATATCACTCTTTAAAAAACCTCTTACCAAGTTTTTCTAAACAAAAACTTTCTGTAAGGACAGAACAAGGTTTGCTTGTATCCTTCAGTCATGGTTAATTAGCCATGGTCACGGACACGAGCTTCAACTTGCTAAGCTTGATATCAATCATACACAGGTCTCCAAATGACTTTGTCACACACATAATTGCACAGTGCAACCTTCAGCAAAATCCTCCTCCTCCCCCCCCCAGAACAGAACAGCTTGGTGAAAACAAACCGACAAACAAAAACAAAGAAAGTAAGTAGCAAGCTGACTATGGTGACTGTAGATGATACAAGTGAAGCGAGCACGTGAGAAGCAGCACAGCAGTAGGTGGCCTTCCTACAGGGCAGAGTTACACAGAAAACATGATCTACAAAGAAAGAAACGCAAACCACTTAACAAATGGCGTACAGCAGGGCTATTCAACTCAGGCCCTCGATTCCAAATCCAGGCCTTGTTTTCAGTTCTCCCAGGTAGTTAGTTTAATAATTACTGATTCTGATTGGTCAGAAGCTTCACACCTGGCTCACAGGTGAAGGAAGGCTGGAAAATCAGCAGGGCTCGGCCCTCGAGGACCGCGAGTTGAATAGCCCTGGCGTACAGGGTTTTAAAGCGGTGCTTCTCAGCACAGTCCTCAGGGATCCCCAGACAGCCTAAAAATTCTCCCAGTGGAGAACTGGGAGGACTGGGGTTCCCTGATGATCAGACTGAGAAACACAGTTTAAAGTTTGCTGTAACTCATCATTTGTAACTACAGCTTTTTAACTCACCTTCGACCCAATCGCGCAGCTTGATCTCACAGCAGATGAGAGGGGCCCCGACTCTGCCAGTACTGTAATCTGCCACTATAAATAAACCCAACATTCAAGACGCCATATTAAATTTTAATTCTGCAACCTTTCAAAACCATAAACATTTTACGACATAAAACAATTTTATAAGAAGCATCAGAAACACACCTAAGGTCCTATGTTCAAAGTTCGAGAAGTAGACAAAATCTGTTACATCGCCCATATTTCAGCAGCAACAAATAGCAGTAAATATAAATATATAATGGAAAAAAAAAACATTAATGCACAAGGGCTAAATTTCAAATTTCTTGTCCTTACATAAAAGCAAGTATACGTGTACACAGATTTCCAAAGATTAGCTGAACCCTAACCCCTCCCATACTAGCTTAGGTTAACTCTGGTTCCTTCAACATCAGATCAGTTGATTATTACCATTGTAAAGGAATATAACTGAATGTGGACAAAAGGAGGACAAAGCACATCACCATCCTGGCTATAGTGGAACGTATTCCTACTCCTTAGATATTGCAACTGTGGCATGGTTAAGCTGTTACTGAACATTTGACTGGCAGAGAGACAGCAATGTCTACAAGTCAGATAGCATGCATCCTGACAGGCTGCACGAAGTGGCAGGACATCGCCATGGCGACAGTTTCCGCACCTTCGGTGATTGTGCCAGCACCGCACGTCTCGGTTAGACCGTAGCCCTGGCCAATCGGGCAGCAGAAACAGACATTCATGAAGCGCTGCGTGGCAGAAGACAGGGGGGCCCCTCCAGAGAGCATCATGCGGACATTTCCTCCAAGAAGAGCCTTCACCTTCCTGAAAAGCAGTCTGTAACATAGAGCAGGATATTGAGTAATCAGTCCATCCAGATATTTTAAGGAAAAACGACAATCTACTTGTTACAAAAATCATAAAAATCAGTACCAGTACTGATGATTCAGTGTCTTAAGCAATGTCATACTTTTGCAATATTTTTTAAACTATACATAAACATTCAACTGATTCAAAAAATATTTCTCAATTGATATTCAAGCATAAACATTTGCAACTATGAAGATGGGCGTCTAGCACTCAATGGAAAAAATATAAAATAAAATTGCTTTTATCATCACAGATAATGGTTCTGAAAAGCATTTGCACACACAGTGATGCTTGACACTGATCCATACAGGAAGAAGCAGTTTTTCTCTAATACACGAGGGCATCCCAAAACTAAAAACGTCCACCATGCTACACTGCAGAAAGAAATTCTTTGGCCAGTGCACAGGGTTCAGCTCTCACTGAAGTCAGAGAGCAGCACTGGATTTTCTCAGGTGACATCCTACAATCTAAAGCCTACCAGATAGATAAATAAAACATTCCATTTATTTAAACTAATCAGCAACCCTTGGGACCCAGAGAATACCAATTCTTAGCAGTATAAAGGAAGATGATTACTAAAATTTGTACTACATTCCTGATGTGGTCAAACCAGTATTTTTTTTTTTTTTTTTTTTTTTAAGTATACGTAATAAATGAGAAGCCATGGCTGGTGTGGGCACCTCACGCCGCTGTTCGATTCCCTCCCCAGCTCTGTGTGTGGAGTTTGTATCTTCTCATGTTGCTGGGAGGCTCCCCCCAGGTTCCAAAAAATATACAAAGGTAAACTGTAGTAGCCAAATCGTCTGCAGTTGTGAGTGGTGTGTGTGCATCCAGCAATGGCACGATAGTAATGACATTACAATACCCAATAAGCCCCAGAGTACTTGTATAAACTATATAACACAGATAAGAGGAATACATAGAGATAAGTGCTCCTTCAGGAGAGTGTAGGTACTCACACGTTGCAGAGAGGTGCGTCATATCCACGTTTGAGCTGCTCCATCTTGTAGCTGAAGCCTAGCTTGAAGAGCGTTCTTTGAACGTAGTTCATCTCCTGTACTTTGTTCATTACATTTTTGTATATGCGGTCCATGATTTCCTGTAAACAAGCGAAAAACATGGAGGTGGTTTGTTTATCACTTATTTGCTCGCAAAGTTTGACTTTCTACAGCAGAAGGGAATTGTCAATCAGTTTTTTTTTTTCTTTTAACTAAGCAACGTTGGCAAGTGTAAAATAAATAATGCAACATTTGGAACATTAAAAATATTCAAAAAAAGGCAGAAAAATGAATTAACACTAGTGATCCAAAATACACTGTATGAACAAAAGTATTGGGAGACTTCTCCAGAACACAGGAACTCTTATGACATCACATTCTAAATCCATAGGCATCAGTATGGAGTTGGTCCCCCTTGGCAGCTATAACTGCTGAAAGCATTGAATTGTCCAAAACGTCTTGCTATGCAATGCTATGCTTCCAAATACGTGGAACAGTTTGGAAAATGTCCTTTTCTGCTCCAGCTCGACTGTGTCCCAGTGCTGAGTTTGGTGTAGAACTTGACTGGCCTGGTTGGGGAAGATGGTGGTGCAGAAGGAAGTGCTATCGTTCAGCAACCAGAGGGTTGCCGGTTCAAGCCCCGCTTCCTCC
>JABFEA020000041.1:2524386-2534411 GCA_019775915.2 Cyphomyrus plagiostoma | reverse complement strand
GCATGAACTGTAAAGCGCTTTGAGTACTCGGAAGAGTAGAAAAGCGCTATATAAATGCAGTCCATTTACCATTTACAGAGCCCTGACCGCAACACCTTGAACACCTTTGGGATGAACTAGGATGGGGATTGCAAGCTAAGCCTTCATGTCCAACATCAGTGCCTGACCTCACAAATGCTCTTCTGGACGAATGGGCAAGAACTCCCCCAGACACACTCCAAAGTCATGTGGAAGGCCTTCCCAGAAGAGTGACAGCTGTTATAGCTGCAAAGGGGAGGACTGATGTATAGATTGGCATGCCATAAAAGTTCCCGCAGGTGTAATGGGCAGGTGCCCCAACTCTCTTGTCCATATAGTATAAATCAGTATATTATACGGTCCTTCACGAAGCCTGTGACATAAGAGACTCCCTCCCTACCGGAACTGCCGCTATCAAAGTGGGTTTCAGCACAGAGCAGTCCCCCTTGGTCCCTTTTTTGATTTTTGATGACTGGGGGGGAGGAGAGAGAGAGAGAGAGAAAATATGATAAGCAGTTTTTATAAAAACGTGATGTCTTCTGACAGAGAGCTCAGGTGAGGCTGTGGTTGGAGCTTTACCTGATCGGACAGCGTCAGGGGTGAGGAGTAGCCAATCCGACAGCCGTAGGCGACACACGAGATCTCCGCTGTCATCTCCAGTACATGTGCAAGCGGGAGGTAGCCGATGTATGTGTCCTTTGACCTATTGAATAACAAATATACATTTAAACAAACATATGAACATTTTAATTAGTTTCCTATTTTCTATAAAGACTTCATATACCTCTGATATGTTTGTAAGTATACATGACATTTGCATTATATCTACATATTTAATCTTTATACATGCACCAAATACACATGCATTGATACCATTAACTAATAGGTAGATTAACTAATAAAGGATGGTTTCAATTCAAAATGTTTCCTAACTAGAGAACCTTATTAAGATAAAAGTTTGGGATTAACTATGTGGGAAGAATTTCCCTTGCCATTTTCTGCCCATCCAGTTTCAATAATTATTTACCTATAATGGTTTGAATTTCAAGGCAACAAAAGAGAATGATGAAAGAGTGAGTGTTTTCATCATCTAGGCAGATACACATGAAAATACAGCATAGTTATATGTGCTCTGATGTTAAATTAGGTTTCCATGAGTATCAATTATAGCAGCCATTTTATATTGCCCTAATGAAGGTACACATCATGAATTAAGTCTAGTTACAAATATACTGAAAAGCCTCAGAGGATAAGGGCAACTCATACTTCACTTTTCTATGTGAACTTTCAGTTATGGATGAGAGGAACTGACAAATTTCTTTATCAGAGGCTGCAATCAGTGTGTGTTTAGCCAACATTTTCACGTCCAGCGGAAATCACATCAGTGTGGACCGACTGTGCAAGGTAACCAATTACGTCTAGTAGGTGGCAGAGGCGTCTTGCACAGATCAGTGGGCAATGACAAAAGAGCAGAGGAAGTACTGCTGTTGTAGGTATGGTGAGCAAGTACGCAATGACAAAAGAGCAGAGGAAGTACTGCTGTTGTAGGTATGGTGATACCTAAATACCTAAAAAAAAAAAAGCATACCTAAAAATTCCGACATTTGAAAAAATCTTGCCGATAAAATTAGCCAAGCATGAGGGGTCCTGGCTAGATTTTGGCTATTCTACGTCTACTCACCCGAGGCCTGGGATCCTTTCGCACTGTCCCGTCATACCAGCAATTAGGTTGCTATGGATCATAGTGACACCTTTAGGCCGTCCGGTGGAACCACTGGTGTACATGACGACTGCCAGATCGGAGGGCTGTGGCCTCTGGGCTTGTACAGACACTGCAGGAGATTGCAATAAAGTTATCGTTGCTCCAGAAGCAAAGTGATAATTATCGTAAGCCATGCCGTAAACAGACAGAAAAACAACCCTACTGGTACTGCTCTATATCAATGAGATAAAAGATCATCCAAAGACAGGAATCATTTGCCTGTCTGATAGAGCTGTGTCTCTAGATAATCGGAATTGTGAACTGATCAGTCTTCAGTGGCTCAGCACTCACGGTTGTCAGATTTCGCTCCCAGCTCCTGCACCGCTTGCATGGTGTGAATCTGCAGATCCTCTGGGTATCCAATACTGCTGATCTTCTTTTTGTCCACATAGATAATATGCTTCAGATTAGGTACCTTTGACAGCACGTTCTGTAAAGGGATGAATCATGTACTTAAGCAAATGGTTTATCACAGTATCTACACTACCCTACATAAACTCATGGAATAAGGTTGCACATAAAACTCATAGCACTGATAAAAACCAGTAGGGCAAAGAGCCACTATCTGAAAACATGTTAAACAGGTATGCCTCACTTGATACCTAAACACAGCAAGTCATTCATACCAATGACCATTTAACGCATTTTACTAACTTGACTGAGCAGTTCACGAACATCATCGATAATACACTGCAAGAAACCAAACAAAATACTGGCAAAAGTATATCAAGAGCTGGTAAACATTCACGTATATCTGCAGGAGAGATTAAGGGCCTCAGCTTTAGGTGAAAGCCAAAGCAGGTACCTTCAGCTTGGTCTCCAACAACTCCAGGCTGGTGATGAGATGAGTGGCCCCACATTCGTTGAGTCCATAGGCCACAGCATCCTCTCCTAAAGTTGCATATAAAGTGACCACTGCAAGAAAGAGACGTCGTTAAAAAAAAATTACACCATTAGTGAATGGATAAGTTCCGGGGCACACTAGCTGCATGGTGCGTGCACTGCATTTCAGTGCCCATGTTAAGAGAGAAGTGTGGCCACCCTGCCGTGCGAGACACACAGCTGACACCCTGAATCAGAACCTCTTTTTCACGCGTGCGGCGAGCAGCTCTCAGCAAAAACAGGCAGTTAAGTTTAAATATTTTTTTAAATATTATTTTAACCATTTTTCCAAGTGCGTGGTATTAAAGGAGAAAGCGGAAGCTACACGTGGATCATATAGTCAGAGCAGTAAACCCAGTGTGGGCTATAACTGTGTTGATACGATAACAGAACATTAGGTAGCGCAGTGGCTTTCAGGTATGCCCTCACGCTCTGAATGAGTGTAAACAAAAACCACAAGAAACAGGCATTTATGTATAATGTTTAAAATAAATAAAATAATTTTATTACAATTATTACTAATTCTACTACTGCAAATGACCACACACTTCTTAACCTTTGTCTAAAGTCTAAATTAAATTTATAAAGAATTGAAATCAACCATCCTGTTGTTGATATCCATTATCAAAGGTAAAATCAACGTAGAAAGACAGGGCTTGCAATAGCAGTGGTGCAGTAGCAACCGTGCAGATACCCGCTGTAGCTGTTCTGCACTGCACACGCCACGCATCCGGTGTGTTCCAGGCCTAAAGCTTCACTGTAGCATGACTGAGGGCACAATCACTGGATTAAGTATCACTCCGATGTGCAGGAAGTGCGGAGGGAGAAAGGAGCTTACGTGGGAAGTTGTGCCTAAAGCAGGCCTGGGCGCTGATCATCCACTCCGTACGAGTCTCACAGAAGATGGCGATAGTGTTCTTGGGCTGCTGGCCCAAAACTTCCAGTCCCCTGCCAAAATGGCCCACGGCCACATCCACGTCCTGGTAGGAGAGCCAGCTGTACTCTCCAAGAATCAACTACAGAAGAGAACAATTCAAATCTCTTTGATTGTACAAAAAGCAAATTGCCATTGTGAACTTCACAGACTGCAATGATACATGGGGCTCAAATAAAACTGCCAAATTTCATTGTAATAGAATGCTGTTAAAATGGCTTTATACACGGAATGGTGAATAGTTAACAAAAAAGGCACATTTATGTTAGCATGGAGACATTCCCACAGCCTACATACCTTTTTGAAAACCCTGCCATTGGGCTGCTTCTCATTTTCCTCACTCAATACTTCTCTGGTGCCCAGGCAGTCTGCACTCCCAAAGCAATGCACTGCGTGATCAAAGAGCTTATCCAAGGTGTCCGCCTTTTCGAATGTCATTCGAGCCAGAGACTCAAAATGGTCCAGTGAGCGATACGGCCCCTCCGACTTGCCGGTGACGGACTTCGCTTTTAGCCGCTTGGCCATGCCTTTTTTTCTATGGGCATCAGCAAAAAAATACCATGGGACAAAAGTAAGGAGGGTGCAGAGCTTCATGAACAGATGCAAAGGGACAAAAATGACAGAAGGCACATCCATTTTAAAAGTCATTGTAACAGCTCAGTCAGTAGTG
Source organism: Cyphomyrus plagiostoma (assembly GCA_019775915.2). Taxonomy (NCBI): domain Eukaryota; kingdom Metazoa; phylum Chordata; class Actinopteri; order Osteoglossiformes; family Mormyridae; genus Cyphomyrus; species Cyphomyrus plagiostoma. The sequence continues at coordinate 2,530,145 of JABFEA020000041.1, read as the reverse complement.
TGTAAGCAAGTAGCTCATGTAGACAAAGAGGAGAAATACTGGAGAACAGGACAGATTGATTCTCATGGAAAGAAGTGATCTCTGAGGCAAAAAGACTGAAGAAAAAGACAAAAGCACTGCTATTTGATGTTCTGACTGAGCACAGGAAAAAAAATGCGGAATTTTTACTCTCCAAGAACAGAAGGTGCTGTCCTTGCGATGTTGAGAAGCAGGAAAGAAAGGGAGAAAGAGAGCAAGATGAATGTTAGAGAAACAGTGAATATCAAGAAAAGCTTCTTAACTAAGAACCACCATCTAAGAAAAATGGTAAATATGCATGTTAGGTAGATGATCTCTTCATCTCTTATCTCAAACATGCATGACATGGCGCAACGGTGAAGAGGAAGTACCCACAGATATGCAAACATTTACGTATTTTCAAATGTAAGATTATGAAAATGAACTGAACTCAATCTCAAATGTGGCACAGAAAAATCTGAACTGCATGAAAAATTTTCAGGACTCCTGGACAGGTCTTTGATGAAGCTATAGATTTCGGATTCTTTTTAGTTCAGCAATTTACAAGAAACGACTATAGCAGAGTGGTATGAGAGAATGTTTGCATTCTAAATTGGATTCTAAATTGACAAGTTTAAAAAAAAAGCATGTCACATCTGCTTAAATTTTATAGCGACGCAACAGGACTGTACACCATTGAAACAAACACCTGGTTTATCTCCACGGCTTATTTTGCAGAGTATCACAGATGTAATTATGAATACTCATGTACACGCCAGACTCCTGTAATAACCCTGAAAGTAAGCCCATAAAACAAATGTTATCACCAGAAGACACGATGAGGAAAGATTTGGATTGAGCCATAAAAACATATTTTGTAATTGATAAAGAAATCACACCATAATCCAATCTACAATAGGGGAAAAAGATTAATTTTCAATTTATCCTAGAAAGGATGATACATCATAATAAAAGTCATCCTAATAGTTTTATCAAGCACTAAAGTTAAAACGAGTACAAATCATATACTCAGAACCATATTACCATTCACATTCAATAAAGTCAAATAAACTTCAGAGACAGTACAGCTCATGATGCAGAACCACTTCAAAAATTTAAACTGAATTGAATTCTGAAAATGTTGAACAAATTGTTTTCAAATGAGGTCAATACCTACAGGCAGAATTTAATGTTAAAATCTTTTGCCCATATCTTTCATTTGGTCCTCAAGTACTAATTTAATAACAGAAAAAAAAAAAAGTATGACACGCTTCTTTGATGCTTTTTATAGTTCACAAAGGAGGAAATTCATGCTTTTTTGGTACAAAAGAGGGGAAAGCTTAGGGTCAGAGACCGCCTGTATCAAGCAATAATTGGGGTTAAGGGCCTGCCTCAGGATGAACACAGGATGATCCACAGTGCTTTGCATACAAACATACTACCTATTTTCATTGGGCCACAGATTGTATGATTACAAAGAATTATTTTTTGTAACGTCAGACCTTTGTGTTTGCAAATGAAGTGCAATGTTGTCCTGTCATTCGTTTTACTGGCAGCACAATAGCCCTGTCTCCCTTCCACCACGTTTGGTTAAAGAAAGAAGTGAATAAAAACAGGAATAAAAAAAAAAAAAAAAAAAAAAAACACAAACATAACTTACAGCCATAACTTAACAGCAGTGGAATATGGGGCCCAAGTTGGGAACCACTGTTCTAGACAAAGTTACCCATAAATATGTATTTCTCGCAAATAAAGTTAAGAGGAGGCCCAAGGTGGGAAAAGCTGAATTTTTGGAATTAGTACCGACTGTTCCCGCTGCTTTACAGTCCCTACATTTGAATTTCTTGGACGGCTGGTAACCCAGTGGTTAGGTTCTTCAAAGACCACTGTTTGTTGGGTTGTGTCCTACCTTGACTCGTTCTTAGAAATGGAACACGTTAAACCCATTAAAGGGAACTGTAATCCCAATATTTAGGAAATTGTATGGCCAGGTTATTACGATAGTTGGACATTTTTCCTGTGAACTGAGGTACACAACAGGACCACAACCCACAATTATATTACTAAAGTGGAAAAAATAAGTTGGTTGTTTATGGTGAAAAGCCAGGACATGCCCCCATATCAAAATTTCCCAGAAATTATCTGTAAGTATTATCTGGTATGTAAATCAGAAAGCCAGTAACCTCACAGATGGGGGGGGGGGGGAAAATTATGAACCTTTTTGGGTCATGACGCACTGAAGTAAATCAACCTACTGTAACTAACTAGTTACAAGTTATTTTGCATTTTGTTATAGATTGGGGGGATATTACACAGGGACCCTCTATACTCAAAGCAATCAAGACATTTCTATTATAGCCTTATTTCGGAATCACCGGATCATCAATACAAAATATCACCACAATGAAAAACTAACTAAACTTGATGGGACGCAGGTCAACGCAAACATCGCTATGCTGCGTGTTGATTGAGAGCTCGGTCCAGCCACACTTGCGCCACGCAGCTGGTATCGGCCTCACTTACACACCACTTTGGGCAAAAGCGTCTGCCAAGTAAAAGTTAACGCAAAATGTACATAATCTGGGGAACCTTCACTGAAGTTCTGCTTATAGTAAAGTTACTTTATTATTTTAATGGATTTCCACAAGAAGGTGAACGTATAGAAAGAGAATTTCCTCCACAAAGGAAATATTACCAAAAGTGAAGAACAGTGTTTTATAGAGCTTCTCTTTTTTGACATATTGTGGTAAATTCAAATGACTTAACCTTCAGTACTAGAGGGACAAGTGGTGTTTGCACCAAGAGGAGCACAATATTACAAAACATTATCAAATAGGAAGAGAAGACACCTTACCTTTAAAACACAAAAGTGGACAATAAAATATTCGTGCTATAATTATTTCCCCTCACAAACTTCAAGTGTTTTCTGCTATTCTTCCTTGCCGATCAGTGCCACCGACTACTGGATTCTGTCTAGCTCCCGACTGAAGAGAGGCTTTTGAAGGATGTGAGGCAATGCTCCGGAATATGCATGACTAAGCTTGAGTAAGGAGCAGAAAATGACGACATCAAATGTGCTCTAAAGGAAGTCACCCCCCCCCACCCACCCACAACAAAACCTCTTAAAACTTTGCTGCTCTGTCTATACATGATAGTGAAAATGTCCTGAATTAGAATACCAAAAAAAATACCAAGGTCAAAACACCAGGATAACAATCTCAGGGGGAAAAAAAACAGATGGTTTTTGAAAAGACTGCAGCTGAGTTGTAAAACCACTCTGTGAGTAATGAGGATTTCTTCATCACAGCAACATCATCACAAATTTAAAAACACCAACGTACTTATTCCAGTTGCAACACATACCTTATGACGAGGATATGAGTGATGTAGTTGTAAAGACACTTACTGGTTCAACTCTGAGTGCAGTCCAGATTTCACTAGTTACGCACATTGACTCCTAAAGATTAATTGCTCAAGCCTAGCAGACGTTTCTGTAGTAGCTGAGCAGGTACTTTCCCTTGTTTTTTTTTCTGTGTGTTACTGGAGCAAGGATAAACAGCCCTGTTAAAGGGCCCAATGGTGGCATAAACATGGGTTCTGAATACCCAATGGTCCACACACAGGCACAGACCCATAAGCCAAAGAGCTACAGACTGCCCTCTAAAATCCATCTTTGAAAAGTGCCTGTGAAAGTCACAAGGGAATGTTCAACTCCCATTCATCTCAGAATTTTTAAGTGAATTTTCTTAAATGTGAACCTCTGAAGTGTACATTTCCTTATGTCCCATAATATTATGCATTTACATTACACAAAATTTTAATTCATAAATACAATATGTGAAATGTGACTATATGTCAAAAAGTGTCCCTATTTTTACCATACACATGACACATCCATAAAAACATCAATTCTCGGAATATTTTTCAAACAAGTGAAAGCCCACACTGCAGGTGTTGTTAAGTGTCGATTTTGCCGTTGCGGTACATTTGTATCTTACTACATCATTATCTTATGCGGTCCATCCACAGGGGCACACTGTGCACACAGCTAAGGTCACTCAAAATTCAGAATATGACTAAAATACCCTTATAGCTGGCTTGGAAAGTTTGATTTTTACCATGGCTTACCAGCTGCTTCCATATGCAATAATTTTTTTGTAGGTACAGCCCCTTGTTGTTTGTTTAATGTTAATATCATTAATGAATTAAACTAATCTTTCGCTAGTATGAAATTTATTTTCAGGCAAAACATACCGTATTATTGAACACTGCATATAGTGAACTGCATTACCCAATGAATTTATATTACTAAGTAACTCGCACTGTATGTTATATTGCACTTATATATATATATATATATAATAAAAATTATATTCTTCCTGTCTGAGATACATCAGGATTCAGGAAACATCACCAGGTTATAAATCAACTGGCAGTGACAGGTTCTAAATCGACACAATTTTGTTCGCCTAAATAGGCAAAACAAGTCTAAACCTAAACCTAGTTTATTAATACTCCCCAATGAAAACTTCTAGCAAACAAGGCCAGATTAAACGTATGATATGTATAATACATACCTAAAGCAAAAAGTACATAACTAATACGAAATGTTAATAATTTACTATTCAGAGGGTTGAAAATACAGTGTTCGAGATGTCCACGTGCATTTACTCAATCCGAGGTTCCCACAGGTTCCGTGGTAGATATATACTGAAAACCTGACCTTTAACGTTTCGCACGTTTCACTTCTGCCACTTCGTGGTAAATAATAAGAATAGTAATTAACGCTGAGTCTAGGATATAAGAAGGGTGAGATCGTTAAAGAAAGTACACCACGCAACAAAACACAGAATCCGTCCTCCCCAATGTTAAACAGCGGAGCTGTTTGTTTAATTACTTGCTGGTTTTAGATGGAGTAGCCCGATGAACCGAGTATTTCAATAAATAATCAACCAGACTAACGACAAACGTATGTTCAAGTGATTGGGATTGTAAAGAGACACAGAGTAGGATGAGATACATGATTAATTTATTTCAGCCACGTCTACTATTATAAACTGATAGCATCATTAACAATTAATTACCCACGCGTCATATAACATAAAATTACATTATTTACAAACTCCTATTAATTAGTTAAAAATGAACTCTTACCTCTAACAACAGATGCAACTACAGCTCTGCAAAACAGTGAATGACCGAAAATAACCTTTTACCCACTTGGAGAACATGGCGGGCCCCAGGCTGAGTACGTCACATGACTCCATTTTTCTGAACCAATGATCGTGGACTCTTCTGGACACGTGTTGTCCTTTGACTCATCCGCGCACATCTGATTCACCAGGATGTACTGTTGTCTTTCAGGCACATGTAGTACGTGGCCAGTGATTATTCGGTGTACTGTTTAAAAAAATAACTAGAGGTGGAAATTCAGATTCAGGTGGTACAGATCCAGGCCAAGAATTTGTTTGTAATGATATCTTGGTCTGGATTTGTACTTGCTAAACCTGAACTTTCCACACCTGATGATAACCATAGTACCTAACAACTCAGTTAGTTCCTACCAATATGTTGCTTAATTACCAGGAAGATGTATCTGAATTGCTGAGGGAAAACACAGAGACCCTGGGATCTTATGAATCATGGATTTCTCTCTAATGATTGTTTGTGATACTGGGATGATGTTTTGTATATACACTCACCTAAAGGATTATTAGGAACACCTGTTCAATTTCTCATTAATGCAATTATCTAATCAACCA
>JABFEA020000041.1:2503105-2515794 GCA_019775915.2 Cyphomyrus plagiostoma | reverse complement strand
CCCCCCCCCCCCCCCCCCCCCCCCCCCCCCCCCCCCCCCCCCCCCCCCCGCCCCCCGCCCCCCCCCCCCCCCCCCCGCAGGCTGCTTTCGCTCTCTTGGTGCGCGGTCCCATTGGAATTAACAGGGCACATATTTGTAAGGCGTGGCTGTGGCCAACAACAGCGATTAGTAAACCGTTTAAAGAAAACATCTGATTTATTTAGCAGTGGATGCTACAGTGCAATCATTTACATACGATAGCGACTGTATTAGGCACCGCTCAAAATACTAGCTGTAACCCTGCAGCTAAATTCTGTGAAAACCCCTTAAATGACATATTAAATTATGCTTGGATGTTACATAACTCAAAGAAAGGTGGTAAATGCAGTGCTGCTTTAAGATGAAAATTTCTTATTCTAGGTAGGCACTACAATAGTCGTGCAAGACTAGACTAAGCTACTTCAGAGACTAGAAATGGTGTATTATCTATTATTTATATTGTCTGTGTTTTACCCATAGATAAATAATTCAGTTGAACTTTCCAACTGTTCATTTTAATTACAAAAAGTTGTGTATATAGACTTAAAACCAATAGTAATGAACATTTCAAAGAGTGTGCATTGAACGTGCCATTGTGACCACGCACAATGCACTTACACTTAGCATCTAATTTGAGGTGGACATCTGCTGGCCGTTGTCCTGCGTAATCTGCATTATATAAAATCTTTGCAGCACAGTTCACTTCACGGGTGGCAGAGTAGTGCCACCGGCCACATTCGTGGTTGGGGGTTTGAACCTCCCACCTGCTAAGGCTGTGTGTGAGTACAGTTAGCACTGTCTCTTTGCATTGTGAGGACATGCCCCCACTTTCCAAAGACATGCAATTAGGTGAACAGGTGTCCCTGCGTTGCTCAGTTTGACGCTGGATGTGGGTATGCATGAGCCCTCTGATAGACTGGCATCCCGAGTGAACTACCTGCTGCCCTATGGCACCTGAGATAAGCTGGAGTCTGTAAATCTGTATTTGAGAAGTGTTTTGAAGACGGACATTTGTTTATTTTACAGTTTTATTATTAATCACTGTAAACTGTTCTAATAATAATTAATAATTTTATATAATCATTTTCTTATATAAACACTGTGTTAGAGACCTAATTTTTAAATTTGCATTTGCAATATATTTACCTTATAGAGGCAGAGGTCAACAACTTGTGTGCAGACCTCACTTAAATCTGCACAGACCTCCAGGCGGTTTCGCACAAATGAGCAGAGCTCCTCGCTGCTGATCATGTCCCACACCCCGTCACAAGCCAGCAGTAGGAACTCGTCAGCCGCCGATCGCTCCACCTCATATATATCCGGCTCGGGTGATACCATCTGTTCCGTTGGCGTCCGCCATTCTGTTTCCTTGTAGTTGAAGTCGCCCAGTGCACGGGAGACTGCCAGCGAGCCATTGATGCGCTGCAGGCTGACGGTTCCCCCGGCGTTCTGGATGCGTTCCATCTCGCGTGGGTTGAAGGGCTTGTGATCCTCAGTGTACAGGCAAAGCTGGCCATCACGGCAGAGCACGGCACGCGAGTCTCCGCAGTTAGCAAGGTAAATGTGGTACGGAGAGAGCATGGCAGCCACAACAGTGGAACCTCCACGTTCCCAGCCCTGCCTCCTAGCCATGGTGTGTAGGTGCTGGTCAATGTTCAGGAAGGCATCTCGGATTCCCCGTCTCACGTGGCCCTTTTCCTCCACTGGCTTAATGGCTCCTGGATGAAAGCAACACACAATACTATGCATACTTAATACAATCTCATTGATACAGTTTCAGCATATTGCATGCTTTTTTTATGAATGGTTATTCATTTTATGAATGATTACTGACCAAAGATACAAGTACAGTCATAGCCATTGTATCTTGCTGATATTGTTGTTTTTGCTTGTTGAATGACAAGATATATTACTGGGTTTTCAGCACTATGTGTTCAGAGGCTAAAAGCATTGGTTGCTTCAGCTTTTCAGCTGTCGCCGAAATTTCAGTTTAATATATTATTTTTCCCAGTAAACAAAAAACAAGACTAAATAAACGTTTTTCTTCATTGTTTTCTCTCACCATATTCATATTAAACAAATTCTGAAACAACTCTGCTACTGCAGATTAATTCACGGTCAGTTTTATGGGATGTTCTTTTCATCAAATGATTTACGATTCCTTTTTAACCAAAACCAAACTGATCATTTGGTGATTGAACAACGGACAGCTATATCACCTGTAGCCCGAATGTGGTCCAGTAGGTTCCTAGAGCAATACTGTGCCACAGTGCTGCCAGCGTGTCCATCATACACTGCAAAAAAGCCCCAGGAATCAAGGTCACCCTCCATTTCAGGCACACAGGTATGGGCATCCTCCATCTGGGTCCTCCAGCCTTGCACACTGGACACAGCATATGTGATGCCCCATTTGGCCCATCCTTGCTCAGTGTGCTTCTCCAGTATTGGCTGGTCCAGGTAAGGACTGAGTATGGCCCCCTCCTCCGCCACCTCCCTCTCATCTCCCCCCTCCTTGCCCCCTTTGAAGAGAGAAGAGACCATCTTCTCTGTCCCCTTCACCAGCTGCCGGACAAAGGCAGGCACCTCCACATTTGCTTTCCTGGCCGTTCTCATCACTGCTGTTCCTCTGTTACCTTGGCAGGCTGCTCCTGTGCACAAGGCAATTCTCTTCTTTTCGGCTCGCAGAACTTTAGCGATGAAGAAGATCAAAATAACATCAGAAGGTTGACAGAGTGCAGAACTGACATTGTGCTAGATTCAATATGAATGGGTTGAGATTCACTTCCTGCAGCACGTCTCATGTTTGTATCCATGCGGGGTACTTCAGGGATGGGCCGTTGACCTGTATTCGTCTCCTTTTCGGCCTACGTTTCGTCCCGCGTTCCTCCCTTCCCTTCTCAGTCACAGCCAGTCTCCCTCTCTCACCAGCTCTGCTCACCAGCTCTGTTATTTTCCTCTCTGAATTGTGATTGGCTGACCTGTTTCCGTGCATCTATCTCAGTATAATCTTCCAGCCTCTCTCACATGCTCCGCCACGGCTCTCCCTGCCTTTATTTTTATTCCATCAGCTAATCTCCCCAAATGATGACCTTATATTACCAGATTTCAGCGATTGCAATTGCAAGTGTGTCAATATTTCTTAAATAAAAAATAATTAAGAACACATAGATTCATTAAATAATACATTTTTTTTTAAATGTAGCTTCTGAGTCAACTGTCAGGATAACCCTTTATCCTTAGGCACATTTAACGATGCAGTAAATAATGATTTAAATATGGTATCCTTACCAATCTTAATTTCAGAGAAAAGAAATATTTTCCAGTTTTTTTTTAATGAACAAACAAATCAAGTAATTAATCCACCTCTTTGTTTAAACATATTGTAAACAGTTTACATTTACAATTAGCCTATTTTTTTTTCTATTTTTAAAATTCTAGCTTCAGACAATTTCACCTAAAAATCAGCCACAGACCATTTCTGTTTAAGCAGTAATGGGCATGTACTCTAATTGTAATATTGTAATCTAACACTAAACACTACATTCCATATTTCAAATAACTAGTGAGTAATAGTGATACTCAAGTATTAGTGTATGGGCAGCTCTTCTTGCTAACAATTGGTGAAAATTATGGAACTGAATTGAATTGTAGCATGTTTCATTTAAACTAAATGTAAACAAAATATTCTACGATATGATCCAGAAAAATAAAAAGAGGGGGACATTTAGCAGTAATAGTCAGAAAACAAGCTATAATTTAAGTAAAAGGTTTGTATGTATTTTTTGTGTTATTTACAGCAAACAGCTGGAAATATATATGGACATGTAAATGATATGTAGCAAAAAATGTTATACACAGTTAAAGGTGAAATCACTGTATTTTAATATATTTATATAGTGCTCTTTGTCGTCTTTGTCTTCTCTTCCAATACATTCCCATTTTCTACCCTCAGCTCTCTTCGCAAGCAGAGTCACAGACCTCAAAATCTATGCAGTGTTCTGCTGACCCCTGATGTAACCTCCCATCACAATGGATTGTGGAAGAGCCAGTGCACCCAGCACTTCACATCCCTGGATCTGCCCTGAGATGATACCCACCCTATCTGCCTACTTCCCTTTTTCCCACACTCGCCATTTTACTGGGTGGGGTGGGGGGGATAGGTTTGCTCATTTCCAAGACCTGGAAATATACTCCTCTCTTTGCTCCTTGTAGTTACTCTCCATTTGTGTACCATGCGGTTACTATTACTAACCCTGCCAAACTGCATGTGACTGCCATTTAGTGCCCACCAGGTTGACTAGGAAACAAAGAGCCAGACATGCAGTTGTCAGGCATCATTGATGATGGTTCATCACATATTATTCTGGGGACCTGAACACACACTTCAACAAACCGCAGGCCTCTGCCTCACCCTCCTGACCTTTGCTCTTCTCAGCCACTCCTGCTTCACTGCCTCTGTTCCATCTGCTCTTTCCCCTCCTGAGGGCTTCTCTTCACTTTATAGATGCTAAGATTCATTGATTCACTTCGGTGCACTGGCAAACAAGTTAATGATGCTACTTCCCTAATTAAAAAAGTGTATACTGGATACAATTTAGGATGAACTTGGGATGCATTGTTTCTAACTTTGCAATGGTAAAATCCAATTTATTAATATATAATTATTACTAGAAGCCCAATGACTTTATTATTTATAAATATACATATAATTTTGAACCAGAGATACTACATTTAGTATATTTATCACGTTGACTTGTATAGCTCCATATCATATTGTTTTTCATGACATTGTGTCATGTCAAATCACATTGCGTTGAATCAAATTGTGTGGAATTGCACTGCATCGCAATAGGGCTAAATCATATCATATAGCAATAGTAGTTCCATCTTTAATGTGTCGGATTGTCGCCAGTGCATTGAGATGTGTATAGCATCAGTCTCAGTGATGGAGATGCACAACCCTACTTCACTTGATGTTAATGGAACTCCTGATATACTCTACTCTGTCCTTACCTCTGCTCCAGACCAGCATGCTATCTGCTGAGAGGAAATGACGGAGAACAAGACAACCCAGGGATCTGACTGAGTACCAGTCACTTCTGCCTCCGTCACTGCTGCGAAAACCACAAACTACCATGATAAGATCACGACATGTATACAAACATTCGTTCCCACACAAATTATTCTTTACTTTCAACACCTTCCTCAACCCTACAACTGCCCCTTCATCTGCCCCTCTGAATGCTATGCTATTGGCAGCTAGCTCTCTGCACTCAACACGTACACAGCTTCCTTCTACCCTCATTCACCCCCCCTCCATCTCTGATGTCTCCAAGTTTCTCACTTATAAATACACTACCTAAATACAATACCCTAGACCCAGTTCCCCCCTTCTTTCCTACACTAACATCTGCACATTCAAGTAGACTCATTGGGCCGCTACAAACACCCAACTTAAACCATTTCAAAATGAAAATTATTGGCCAGTTTCTTTCCTTTAATTTGTGTCTAAAACTCTTGAATGTACTAACTTCAGTCAGGTCTTTGACTTACTCATGCAGAACAATCTCCTGGGCCCTCGCCAATTTGGCTTCTGAGTTGGACACTCGACTGAAATTGCTCTTGTGGTGGTTGTAGATCCTTCGAGAGCTACATCTTGGTCATCTGTTTTATTTCTGCTAGATTTCTCTGCAACCTTCAACACTGTGAATCAATAAATCCTCCTGTTGACCTTTTCAGTTTGGCATCATGAGGACTGTTATGCGACAGTTTGACTTTCATCTATCAATCAAATCATTTCACTCATGTAACAGTTAATCACTCCCAAGGTTCAATTCTTGGTCCCCTTGATTTCTCTATATACATCACATCTCTAAGGTCAACCATCCCATCAAATGACTTATCTTACCACTGCTACACCAGTGACATCTAACTTTACCTGACCTACCCTTCTGATGATACCATGGCATCTACTCAGACCTCTGCCTGCTTTGTTGACATTGCAGCCTGTGTGAGACATCACCATCACCATCTGAATCTCTTTAAGACTGAGCTTCTTGTCCTTCCTGCAGATTCAACCATCCACCATGACATTGCTGTACAGCTTAGATCATTCACAGGTTTGCCAGGAAAGTAAGGGTAATGGGTAAAAATCTTCCAGTGTAGGAGGGCAGGTGGTGGCTGACATGGGAAAACTCTGCCCTCGTGGGGTATTTCAAGATGGCAACTGTCACAAGTACACATGCTTATGGTTTGATATCGACTACCTTGTTGCTTTTGCACAATTGAGATTGGGGAATCATTTGAAGAACTCGCTCAAGTTCATAGACAGTTTTAGCCACTAGGATTTCTTTATGGATGAATTGTGGAGGTGGGCGAGAAGAAGGTATGGGGGTAGCCTGTGTGACACTACAGAGTGCTGGTCCAGTTGCAGTAGCCCCAGTGATTTAGGAATTGCGAGCCACCCACTGTTTTCTCAGCCCGTGTTTTATTTTGTGTGTGTGGAGCAGGGGTCTCCAACTGCGGTGCTGGAGAGCTATTATTCAGTAGGTTTCCTGTCCTACCTGGCTTCTGATGAGCCACACCTGTTCTCAGGTAAATACCAGGAGCAGGTGTGGCTCATCAGAAGCCAAGTAGGATAGAAAACCTACTGGATGGTAGCTCTCCAGGGCCAGAGTTGGAGACCCCTGCTCTAAAAGAACTACCAGCTTGTGCTGTAAAACTGGTTCAGATGTTTCAAAATGCAGTAGCATTTCTGGTATTCAAATGCTCCTATGTTACACACTTCTTTCTCTTTTTTCATTGGCTTCATTTAGGTGTTTGCATCAAGTTTAAGTCCTTGGTGTTGGCTTTCAGAGCCACTAATGGACTGGCACCCATCTCCATCAAGATGCTCTTCAAGAGATACATTCCCTCTCACCCTCGTCGGTCAGCAAGCCAACACCCCTCAGAGATCCTTCTACCACATGAAAAGTTTTACTCTAAACATTCCCTGATGGTGGTATCAGCTGCCAAACCATATCCAGTGATCAGATTCCTTTCAATCTTCAAGAAATACTTCAATACACATTTGTTCCAGGAATACCTCTACCAACCTACACCACTCCATGCTGGTACCTATACCCTGCATGCGCTTATTGTCGAACTTTGGCTTTCTGCTCAAATATTACTTGAAACTCGGCATTGAGAAGCTCAGCTGAGTGGGCTCTTTAACTGCTGTGTGCTTGCTATGTGCCATTAACCTCGCTTGTACACAACATTGGATGAAAAAAAATCATTTGCTAAAAAATAAATGTAAATTTTCTTGTGTGGACACTAATTTGAATCATGAAGCTTCTCGATTTTTCAGGCCCCTTCTGCTTGCAAATCTTGTGATTTATTTTGAAATTACAAAAAAATCACAATTTAAGAGATTTAAAATGGCAAATATGTATCATTTAATATATTTGAAAAAAATATGATAAAATGATTAACGTAACTTATTTTAACCAATAGCAATCGATTGTTTGATAGAGCAAGATGATAAATAATCGAATGACAGGATATGTTTGGTATTATCTAAAGATATATTTAGTCCCATTTGGTTGTGTATTGCTGACAGGGCTAAGGCACCCATAAACAGATCGTGGTTCAGGGGAAAGTGGGGAGGCAGCAAGACGCACTCTACGGACAGAGCTGCAAAAATGTCCAGCAAAGGTGAGACTCACTTGTAAATTCAAGGAAGTCTTTGGTTCGCACAGCAACTTGGGAGTATTGGATATTGTTTGGATTATCAGTAGATTTAAAGAAAAACTTCACTGACAAACCTGCAGTTTACAATGATATCTGCTCTGCCTTTAAAAGGCACACTAGCATTGAAGGTGTTCCTCTCTAGGCTGACGCTTAAACTCCTTTCATGTGGTCATCAAATCAAAAGATGTACCTGATATAATATTCCCAAGTATGTGGAAAAAAGGGGGATTATATAATTATACTAGAAAAGATTGATGGAAGGATTTCAAGTATTAATTGTCAAATTCTCTATTACTGATTTGCACTGTAGAGTGTTTGAACAGCTTGTAAAATATTAAAGTCTACGCATCAATGTTTTTTAAAGACAACATGTTGATGTTGTGTAGGGACTTTGTTGAGATTATTTTCATTTTGGAATGTTTGACTCACCTCTAAAAATACAAAAATGTAATGTATACATGTGCTCATGTTATATATATTTCCTTTTTTAATAAATATCTTTGGTGTTTTTTTTATCAATTATGAATGCTCATTAACATGTTTCTGCATATAAGTTTCTGAATGCCTGACACATTGATATTGCTACAGGTAACATAGATGTCTGCTGTTCTTCCATAAGACAGAAGTAGCCATATTTAAAAAAATAAACTGTAAGTGCAAAGATATGCATAAATATCATTTAAAATTAACAAAAAGTTATTATTTTTAATACAAAATACTGTGGAATTTGTGATATAGGTTTTACCCATTAACTTTGAGGTAACAATACTAATTCTATATTAGAATTGAAAGCATTCACTACATTATAGTTTATGGCATCATAATTTGCATTTTATAATTCTAACTAATGTTAATGCTTTTTTCCAATCAGAGATATATAGAAGAAAATAAATTGGCATAATGTATCTACTAATTCTTTAAATGATCACTTTAAACCAGCTAAATGTAAGTACTATGTACAAAAATGTTATTTCACCACTTTTTCATATGGTTTTCAGTTTTATAACCATATATGACATGTTCTTTAATAGACATGTGCTGAAAATAAATGGGGTTCTTCAAAAGAAGAAATGATATTTTATAGTGACTAGAAGCTTCAGTCATGTTGGCTGCAGTTATTAACAAAGACTGCATAGGGGTGTTAGGTTTGAAACCGCTCTTGAAATGAAGAGTGATTGCTGGTTGAGAATAGATGAACTGTTCTACCAGAATGACCGTCTGGCCACATAAAACTGAGTGTAAATAAAGTGCCATAATGTAAGTTGAATTTACTGGTGAGAGACTGAGCAGCGATCAGCAGTGACAGGGAGTGGGAGCAGTGATATTGAAGCCTGGCAGCAGGTGCTTGCTGGAGGCCACATGCAGTGTCTGCTTCCTTCTCCATTCCTCTTGGCTCTTCTCCCATCTCCTTCAGTTATATTAAGCATGGCTTGAATTTCAGGTCCTCCTTCCTTCTCCTGTAACCTCCTGAGATCCAAAGAAAAAAGTGTCCTTCAATTATAGGTTATTTGTTTTTGGAGGAAATAAAACATCTTACAATTATTTTTTTTCAAATGTATTTGTATTTTTAATTTCACAGCATGTCCTCTTTAGTGTACAACAGGAATAAATATGTTTCTTTACATCAGTGAAAAGATAGATGCAAAAATAACGTGTCCACTGGGTGGGGTCTCAGGAGGATATGATGACTGCTAGGCCCTATTTAGGGAGGGGGGGGGGGTTTAGCCCCCTATATTTTGTCTGAGCCCTCTGAAAAATAGTTTTTCAAACCCCCGGCTTGGCAAACTATATCGTGGAGTCCCCCCCCGCACTCTCTCGACAAATTTAATCATGGGTGGGGTGATGTCCCATGTTTCTTCAGGGGGCTGAGCCCCCATACCTAAGGATTGCCACTGTATTAAACAGCACTACAATTCTTCTTAAACTTAAAGAGTTAAGCCTATTCTTCGGACTAAAAATGTAAATTGTAATTTTAAAGGCAAATAAGTATTTTTGTGCAGTGGCATTTTTGCACCGTGACAAGATCGTAGCCTATGAGGTTTAACAGAGGCATGATTATTGATTGTTGCTGGTTGAAAACTTAACCCAATACCTCTTTTAAGAGATTATTTGGGGGTAATGTGTGGTCCAGCGGGCTAAGCCACTGTGCCTATGATTGGAAAGTTGCAGTTCCAAGTCTGGCCTTGGCACATCTACAGGCCCGTAACCCCCAGCGCTGTGGGTAGCTGCCCTTCACAACAGGAAGCATAAAGAGAATTTCCCCACAGGCATCAATAAAGTATCAATTATTATTGTAATAAATACTGAATGTATATCTGACAGCTGATGTCCTTCATTGTCCAGAGCTTCCTGTGTGTTTTTTTCTGTGTGATATTTTCATTCTCTCTCTCCATCCTCTTTCGGCAGTAATGGACCTGATCTACTGGCGAGACTTGGAGAAGACTGGCATTGTGTTCACAGGGCTGGTCATAGGTTTGCTCTGCATGTTCCAGTATAGTGCCATCTCTGTGGTATCCAACCTCTGCTTGACAGTTATGTGTTTCACCTTCCCTGTCCGCCTCCTCTTCAAGGCCCTGGAGCTGCTACGTTTCAGAAACGTGGTCCACCCCTTCAAGTGAGTACTATATTCACCATGCTACAGTTTATTGTGTGGCTGTGTTCAACAATTTATCTGTATCAGGTTTTCTTGCCGCCTTTCTTTAGGTCTTGTCTGGAATATGACCTCTCTCTGACTGATGAACAGACTGTGCGCCACGTGGAAGTCATCGTTCTGATGGGGGCCACCGCCGTCACGGAAATGAAGCATCTCTTTTTCATTGGCAGTATTTATGACTCCATAAAGGTTTGGTATCAATATCACAAAATGTATATTTTTATATGGGCCAGAGCAGCTTAGTGGGTCGCACAGTGGCCTAGCACCTTCCGGGATGTGGTTCTGATCCCTGTCACACCTCTGTCCACATGGAGCTTGGATGTTAGAGGTCTGTGACCCGAGCCGAGCCCGACAAACCGCTACAAAGTATTGGGTTTCGGGAAGGGTATGGGTCTGTTTTTTATGTTCGGGCTCGGGTCGGGTTTGGGTTCACTTCTTAGGCTTAAATTGCTTTTTGAGCTTGTGGTGTTACACATAAGACTAGTATTTCATAGGAAAATATTGGTACATAAAACTATATTTTTTTGTGGACTGGCAGTTCATTGTCCTGATGTACCTGCTGACCTATGTGGGCGTGCGCTGCAATGGCCTCACGCTGATGATTGCCGGTAAGGTGCTGCAAACAATCTGCATTGCCCTTCCTTTCTTGACATCGTTCCTCAGTATACCTTTTCTTGCTGAACCACATGACTCTGAGTTTTCAGGAAAACAGCCCCCATGTGCTTACATGGTATTGATTACTTTGTTCAAGAAGGACAGCAGTTTCAAAACGAGACTGAATCTTATTTGAGTTAAATAGGTGGTAATTGTTAAATTCTTCTGATCCACCTTTAGGTGTGATATCGGTCTTTTCACTCCCTTTGTTATACAGGCAACAACAGGTAAGACCCTCTCCGCATTTCAAGTACTGGGAAAAAAAAAATGCATAAATAAATATTAATATTCATACATACTCAGTGGTGAATTTATTAAGTACACTGGAATCTTAATACAAAAAGTCTTCCTCTTCAAACAGAAAATTATGTGGAATTAAATGTATACAGCATGAAGAGAAATTTTACAGGCTCGATTATGATGCACCTAAGAACTAGAAGAGCTAAGGCATGTGCTCTAAGTGGTTTCAAACATTGTAATGGCAGCTGGCCGCAGACACGTTGGTGCCAGTATCTCAGAAATCCCTCCTGGGAATTTCATGTTGTGCAGTATTAAACGTTTATGGAGTGTACAGTACAGCACTACAAAGAAAAAACATTCAGTCAGCAATAGTTCTGTGGGCCAAAACATAGAAACGTCATATGTGAATGGCATTGAAGCTACACATTATTACTGGGATACATCTCTCAATATTTGAATTCAGGGGTTTCATTCAAACCCATTGCCACAGGTGTATAAAATAAAGCATTTTTGATCATTCACCCAGGACAGAATTTGTGAGGTCTGGCCTGGCTCACAGGCTCCACTCTAATTCATCCCAAAGGTGTTCTGTCGGGTCGAGGTCAGGGCTCTGTGCAGGCCAGACAAGTTCCTCCACACCAGACTCACTCATCCATGTCCTTTTGGACCTTGCTTCGTGCACTGATGTGCAGTCATGTTGGAACAAGAAGGGGCCAAGCCCAACCCCTGAAAAACACCCCCACACCATAATCCACCTCCACCAAACTTTACACTTGGCACAATGCAGTTAGGAAAAGACCATTCTTCTGGCAACTGCCAAACCTAGACTCATCCATTAAATTGCCAGACAGAGAAGCGTGATTTGTCACTCCAGAGAACGCGTCTCCACTGCTCTAGAGTCCAGCTGTGGCACGCATCAGACACTTTGCATTGCATTTGGAGATGCAAGACTTGGGTGCAGCTGCTCGACCATGGAAACCCATTCCATGAGGTTGTCTATGCACTGTTCTTAAGATAATCTGAAGGCCACATGAAGTTTGGAGGTCTGTAGCTATTGACTCTGCGGACAGTTGGCGACCTATGCGCTCTGTGCATAGGGTTAGAGTTAGCATGTGTTGTCCCTGCTCTGTGATTTTACACGGCCTACCAGTTTGTGGCTGAGTTGCTGTTGTTCCCATTTGCTTTCACTTCGTTATACCACTAACAGTTGACCGTGGAATATTTAGTAGCGAGGAAATTTCATGGATGGACTTATTTCACAGGTGGCATCCTTTCACAGTACCACGCTTGAATCGACTGCTTGATCTTATACACCTATTGTTACGATCAGCGCCGTCCGTCTCTATCCAGCCCCTTGTGTGACACGCCCCCTCGTTACCTCTTGTGCTTGCCT
>JABFEA020000041.1:2469925-2481167 GCA_019775915.2 Cyphomyrus plagiostoma | reverse complement strand
AAACCATTACCCACAGGGGCAACAAAATACATACATATATATATATGAAATAAAAAAAACTGCAATAGCTTTCTGTACTGTCAATTAATAAACACTATATTTTCTCTGAAAAAAAATATTTTGCTTGGTTGTTTCATAGTGCTTATTAATTTATTTATTACTTAGAATAGGCATAGACTAATGGTTTTAATTTTTTACATTCAACTTTATTTAAAATGACAAACACAGTGTCAATCAAACAAATTAACTGATCTGGTACAAATAACATATGATGCGTATTTTCAAAAAATGTATTAAAATGTAATAAAATTAAAACGTAAATTCATAGAGTATCAATATTGAAATATAAAACTGGTGACAAAATTTGAATCACATTGAGGCTTTCAGCCTGAAAAATTAAAAGTTCATGGAAGCCTGTAAAAGTTTGATCACACTGTAATGTGACATCATAAATTTTTGTTAATTTAATTTTTGTTTTGCACAATTGTACTTATTGAATTTGAAACAAGCCACACCCCATCCACCCATCATGCTTGTTTGTTTGTTGAATACAGCTAGTTTTGTTTGCTGGCTTGAAAAAAAACAATCATTGTACCGCTTACACTGCTGTTAAGAGGAACCACAACATGTGGATGTGATCCTGTCCAATTAAATAAACTTGACTGATTTAAATTAAGTTTACCTATGCTATGGAGAATGTCTCAGGTAAGCAGTAAATTAGCCAAGCCTGCATTATTACTTTTCATTTCCTGAAACTACTTGTCCTATTCAGGGTGTCAAGAGCCTATGGGCATGAGGCAGGGAACAACCCAAGGTGGGGTGCCAACCCATCACAGGGCACACTCAACACCAGTCACTTACTCTTACACCTATGGGCAATGGACAACTCCAATTAACTTCAGCATGTTTTTGGACTGTGGGGGGGAAGCTGAGATACCTGGAGGAAACCCTATGATGACACTGGAAGAACTCTACACACATGGAATCCTGGCACAGACTTGAACCCAGGTCCCAGGGGGTGTGCAACAGTGCAACCCACCACACCACCAACCTGCCCCACTTTTCTTTTCTGTAAAGACTATTTTAAATAGTTTATAAATGAAAACACCAGTCAACAAATTCTTCTTTTTTTGTCATACAGACCAAAATAGATTAAACTCAATATTTTTTTGCACTGTATTCAAATATCTAATCAGACATTTTCTATCACGCAGGTGATGCACAATTAAACTTCATGCTTGAGGAAAAATCCAATGTTTCATTAAAAAAAATTTATTCCAAGAAAAAAAAAAAATCATTCATCAAGAAAAATTTGTCTTTAACAAAAACACATGTGCCACGATTATTGGCACCCCTGCTTTTAATACTTTGTACAACCTCCCTTTGCCAGTATAACAGCACAGAGTCTCCTATAACATTTGATAAGGTTGGAGAATACAGAGCAGGGCATATCAGTCATTCCTCTTTCCAGAATCTCTCCAGATCACCCAGGGTCCTGGGCCCTCTCTTGTGCACTCTCCTCTTTAGCTCAGCCCACAGGTTTTCCGTGGGGTTCAGGTCAGGGGACTGAAATGGCCGTGACAGAAGCCTGATTCTGAGGTCAGCTAACCATTTCTGTGTTGATTTGGACATGTGCTTAGGATAGCAAAACTCTGAGTGTAATTCTGAAATCATGAAGAGACACCCCTTAGCTGGTCTATGACACAGTCTTTGTTGATATTTCTTCACTGGCAAAAGTGCTTCCTTACTTAAAAATGTTATGGGTAAAGGGGCTTATTACTGCCTCATTAAACTTTCAAGCAGACTAGAAACATTAATTTGATGCTAATAAATATAAATATAAAATGTCCTGGTCTGGGCTTTAACCTTGAAACCACAACAATAGTGCATGAGAGGTTTTATGTTTTATGCGAGGATGGAAAGGATAGTAAAATGGCAAGGGGGGGGGGGGGGTTGACAGAATAAGATGCATCATGGAATAGCTATTCGCTTTAAGCTGCTTCACTGGCTTGCTGGTCTGAAATGAAATGAATATATGTATACAATCTTATATATATATTTTTTTTCTACTTTTCGTACGGAAACAGATGAGTATGGAAAGACTATGCAGCAAAAACACGGTAGTTCTCCAAACGTTGACACTGAAAGACACCAGCAAACAACCATATGCATTTTACAGTCCCCAACATGGTGGATATATGTTATTTAGAAAAGATAATCCATGAAGGCGAGAAATTATGAGGAACGGCGGTGTTATGGGAACACATAGGTGAACGGTGAACACAAAAGGAAGTTACGTGGTTCCAAGAGAAATACTATAACATATATACACCATGGGATCAGCTATAAGATTATAAAATGCAGAATGGGAGTAGGTATGGATGAATTAACCAACCTTGGTGAAATATCGCATCCTTGCTGCATAAAGGCTCCCAGGGAGAACCAGAGACTATTAAAGATTCCAAAGTCATTCGGTGGGTCCGGTGTAGTCTGACAGTCTTTACCCTCATCACTGTCATCCAAACGCCACTCATAAGGGCTGAAGCGACTCACCAAGAATAGCACCACGCTCACTCCAATATAGGCAAATACTATGCACATCCAAATCTCATAGGCCAGGGGGTCGAGGAAGGAGAACACTCCAGGTTTTGACTTTTGGGGCTTCTTAATCATGATTGAGATTCCCAGGCTCATAAATGGCTTAGAAAAGTCAATGACTTCTTCTCGTACCAGCGTTATAGTTAACGGAGCAACAGCAATATCAGCTCGCTGGAACAATTAACACATAGGGCACATGTTAGTTTTCAATGTATCAGCTGGTTTTTAATCCTTTGTTATCTAAACATTTTAATTAATTTAGGTGGTATGGTAATGACTTGGAAAATGTTATGGAAAACAATGTTGTTCTACTAACCAATACATTTTGATATTATCTGAATAAACTAATGTGGACTGAAGTCATTCATTATGACAAGATTAAAATTAAATTAAAAATGACTAATATACTAACTGTGAGTTACGTACAGTACTTTTTATTAGTGTAATGGAATAATACAGATATTTAAAAAACTGTCATATCAGTAATTTATGGGGGAAAAATTAACAGTCAGCTAACTGAGAGTGTGAGTTAGTATTTATGTATTAACAAGAACATAACAAGATGTAATGGTTTATTTACGATGCGTGCATGAAATAGATTATTACTGTATTTTTACCATACTTTGACTTACTCCATATACGAGCTCGCCGACCATCCCATTCCAGGCGTTGGTGTCCGGGTCTCTGGCTCCATACTTCCCATCCATCACAATAGACAGTCTGTATTTTATCCCCACATGTTTAGCGATTTCAGAAGCTAAATCAACACAGTAGCCTTCATATTTGTCATTCCCTTCCAGATGTAAATAATTTTTCTTGTACATCACATAGGGAGATTCCTGTTAATTAAACGTAACTTATTTTATGTTCGTGAAAGCATGTTCACTGCGGTGTTAATCATGAACGTGCACACCTTGACAAAACTCTGTACTGCACAGAAGGAACTGCGTAACACAAGAATCTTAGAATGTCCACCTGACTCAGCACATGAGGTAGCAGTAATGTCTGTGATGGATTTTAAGAACAGCAAATAACTTTTCGTACTAGAATTTTGCTTTCTTTAGCACATTAGGAACAATTATGAGGCATATGATGGTAGCAGGTGCGCAATCATCTTTTTAGGAAAGTTTATTTTTTTCAAATGTTACCACCATATGATGTGTGTTAAACTATACTTTTACATTTGAATTATAATTCTATATTATCTAATACAATTATGCTATATTTTAACCAATTGGGCTTTCACCATTGGTTAATTTCGTCACTGGCGCTTCGTGGCACCCGTTACTGCTCATTTATTTACTGACATTGTCTTTTGTGTGCTTGCTTATAGTCACTAAAATATCAACCTCAAAATGTGAAGGCAAAAACATCCAGGTCAAATGCTTTGTTAACCTATGACTACATATACACTCACTATCTGAACATGCTTAACATATACGTGTAAAACAGAATAAAGCATATTGTATATGTGGCAGCCTCACCATTATAACCAGGAATAAATGGAATATTTATAACTATACTGAAAGTTTACCATAATAGTAGTCACCACAATTGTTCGGTTTTCCACAGAAGATGACTCGTTGGAGACCTGTTGATTCATTATATATACAAATCTTTCATACTCATTCCAGTAGCCAATCTGAAAATTATGTATACATCATTGTTAATATTGGGAATATCACATGGTTTTCGTTCTGACTGTTTCAATAAAAAAAAAATGTAATGAGACAAGTAAACGGCAATGTCAATTACACTGTATTCTACAAAAGAGTTGTTAGACAGTACCTTTGGCTTAAAGACTGGAACAACTCAGAAACAATAATCCAGTACTTTCCAAGAATTAGTGGCAGTTCTGATTTTAAAAAAGGGTATTTCTGGTAGGGTGTCCTTACATATGCCTTAACTCAAAATCAGCATAATCACATCATTATGACATTAATTGTTTGTTTTGGTTACACATTACTACCCAGGCATTACTACCCAGCTTCACATGCAAATTATCTGTAGATGCCTCGAGGAATCTTTATCTTTCTCTATCACAGAAACACTCAAACTGACCCTATGTGTCACATCCTCAACAAAGTGCAGAGAAAACCACCAGAGGGCACCAGTGAACCGACAAACACAGAAGTCTCTGCACATATCCAGCCCTGCACATCTTCACACGAACACGCCTGCTGACTAGCGGGTAGGCAGGTATTAGAGCTGCCTAGTTTTCTAAATTCACAGGATTTGAGAGTGGAGTTATTGATTTTGATCGATGGTGCTCCACCATCAACGCTTTTAGCCGTTCTTTGCAAACGTCATTGTTTTTTTAGTATATTCCTCAGTTCTTTACTTCCACCCTGAGTATATAATAAGTATTTTGATCTCTCCCTTACAGTTTCTATAGACAG
The DNA here is from genome assembly GCA_019775915.2 of Cyphomyrus plagiostoma. Classification (NCBI taxonomy): domain Eukaryota; kingdom Metazoa; phylum Chordata; class Actinopteri; order Osteoglossiformes; family Mormyridae; genus Cyphomyrus; species Cyphomyrus plagiostoma. The sequence goes on along the minus strand of JABFEA020000041.1, from coordinate 2,476,170 downwards.
CAAGTAAAATTACTTTTTCAAAAGAAGGACTGTTGGAGGTCTCTAGGTTGGTGAAAAAAAAAATCCAGATATGGCACTAATTGCTTACCCTTTGTCTTCCCTCTGTCTTCATCTCATATATATCAATAGTGTAGTTGGACCTTCGGCCAAAAGTATCAAACTGAATATTTCCTGTCATGCCCTGCACCTGCACCTGTTATGCAACAGTACAATCAGACAATAAGACCAAAGGCATCACCAGATTTTTTTCTTCTTTCTGAACAATATTGTCATTCCATGTGAATTTCTTAAATAAGGAAGTATTTATTTGGAAAACAGAATTTTTCCATACCATTTTCAGGGCTCTCTCGATGTCACTGCCTTGACTCCAGGGTACCGCCGGATTGGCTAGGCAGTTTCCAGGATTACCCCTCCGGGATACGTCAATCCTCTGCCTTCGCAAGTAACGAAATGCTTCGGTAATCACCAAAATCGCATCATGGGTTAGCGCTGACGTATACTGAAACAAAAGGGGAATCCGATTGGATCAAAGTGCTGACAAAAATTCACTGTCAATATTTTTGGCAATCATACGAGACCACATTTACATAATGAAAGTAAGAATGCACAATAAAATATCCATTTCAGATGAGGATCTGTTGTACAAAATTCCACCTTACAGAAGAATAAATGTTAGTGTTGTGTAGGAAATGATGATTTTCATTAAAGCTAAAAATTTAACAGTAAACTTTTTTTTTTTTACACATGCCTAGTGTGATGTACAGTATGTTTGTGATTATCGAAGACTCTCACTAATGAATACAGACAAGAAAATCATTACAAAAGCTGTAGCCACTGGGTTAGGGTCAGTCATCCCTACTGTGTCTCCTTGTCAGACAGGCTTCATCAAGACAAGACACGCCTCAGACAACATCGGTAGATTATTTAATTTATTCAATATTGCTCAGCATACTCATACTAAAACCATAATTACAAACTCTTAACTCTTTAATCTCACATTTTCACTTGAAAAACAAAAACGCAAAAATAAAACACTCCACACTACAGAAAAATAAATCTCAAGGTGGATTAAATTTTCTTCATTTTTACTTAGCAAATGAACAGCAATACTTAAGTAAATGGTTACACTGCAGTAGTAACAGCAGTTCATGGTTACAGTTGGAGTAATTCTACTGTAAAAATCTCAAACTTGCTGACATACTTTTTCTCAGAATTTCAGTAAAGAAACATAACTGCTTTACCAATACTGCTATTTCCACAACACTGACAGGCTGGTGGAAAGCAATCAAAATGAATAACTCCACTCTCATATCCTGTGAATACACTACAATCTGGAATAATCCGGACGTCCAACTTCACAGTCTCACTACTCACTATCGCTCGTGGGAACAGAAAGGTATTACACATCTCCAGCACCTTCAAAGTCCTTCAAAGACTTAATTCAGAAATACGGAATCATACCATCATCAAAACTAAAATTAGCATCACAAATAATACACTTCACCCTCCTTAGAGATTATATGATATTCTCCAATTTAAAAAAAGAAACTGACCTCTAAAATATATTAACTTCTATCTGTAGCAGACACTTTGATATCTGTCCCAAAATTTAACTGAAATAGGGAACTTAACATTTCCCCCAGCCCTGATTTTTGGATGGAAGCCTACAACAGCATTTTCATAATAACAAATACCAACCTTTATCTTATCTGATACATAGTCATTCATAGAACACCCGTCACTCAATATAAAAAGTATAAAATGGCATTAGTCAGTACTGATACCTGTTCACAGGGCACACCATTGGTGTCACAGATCTGTGTGATCTGCATGCTATGTGGGCCTGTACACCTGTTCCTACTTTTTGAGTAGGAATCATGGGAAAACTCACCTTCATCCTAGACTGCAGAATCTCCAGAATAACATACTTATTTCTCTAACTATCGCCAAAAAAGCAATACTTCAAAACTGGAAATCCAAAAACATGCTCAATTTAAATCATTGGACTAATCTAATGGTAGAATACATATCCATGGAAAAAATATAGCCTTACATAATAATAATATACTATTGTTTAAGAAAAAGTGGGAACCATACTTACACAATCTTAACCTAAAAACACAGCCAGGCTAATGCCACGTACTCTCAACCGCACACTCAAACAAATAGAAATCTCTATTTTTTCTTTTTATGTTTTCAAATATATTTTCTGTTTATACTAACAACAAGGACAATGGAATTAACAGTGACAGTATTATCGTCGGTAATGATGGGAGTACTAGTGGTAATATTTAATTGTAATTATATTTTATCAACCAGCAAACTCAAATATATGTATATATTATTATATGGGGCAGAAAATACACATTACCTCAGTATCACTATTCATGTATTATCACCTAATTACTTATTACCATTAACGTTTTTTTCTTTTTCTTTCTTTCTTCTTTTCCTCATAACTCCTGTGGTTAAATGTTATCTTTTGTTATTGCTATTATTATTATTATTGTTTTGTGCTGAGTGCTAAAAACATCCATTCAGGTTCCAGTGCTATGTCCTCCAAGACTTTACTTTCGGAGGTGTCATAAACCTTCATGCACCTCTTCGCTCACTATATTGGCTTTCCAAGTACATCTGGCAACACAACACCAAGTATTGATTAGTTTTGTCCCTTTTTTCATCCAGCTGTCCAGAAACTTTGAGGCCTCAGATCAAGTCTCAGGTTAATATTATAGTGAAGATCCATTTAGGGACTGTGCTATCTATATTAAGACTGGTGTTGGTCAGAAGCATTTTTTCAAACATGGCACCAGCAGCCCTGGGGACTTATATGTTATTTTTTCACACATACACACATGCAAACACTGTAAAAGGTACTTTACCTAGTCAATAGCTCTCTCTCGAAAACAAAGAGGAAGAGGAAAAGAGAATGAAAAAAGAGAATACATCATTTCACCTTCAGAGGCGTGCCTTTCGCTTCTGGAAATTCTCTTTCATCCAGGTGATTCCAGCGCTGGAGAAACTGTTGTACAATGGGTTTCTCTGGGTTAATTATCTGAAACCCAGTTATGTTGGCTCCCCCAGCAATGACCTTGTCCAGGCTCATATTTGAAAAACCCTAAACAAGAGGCGCAAAGGAAACAGAATTATTCAAAATCGAAAACCAACACACAATGGCTATAAGTGGCTGTGTCTTAATGGTGATGGTTTTATAGGTGACAAAAAAACACTGAACTTAAAATTCCAGCCTAAAGTAGATTAATGTCAGTGATTCATAGACTAATTGAATATTTTTGCTAACAGAATACTTTTCTTAAAATGATTTCTTTTGATTTACTGATACTTTTGTCTTTTTTGTTGTTTTTCTCTGATCACTGAAGAGGTCACTGCCCACTTTATCTTCATTGTGGTAAGCGTAGATTCACGCTGTAATGCTCTGCACTTCCCAACATTGTGGTGCCATTTGCCTCCGTAGACTATCACATCACACATAATGTCCCCCTTTAAAATGGTTAAGGCCTTTGGGCCTAAAAGGTCATCTTCTCTGTAGGAGATGGAAATATCTGAACTTTCTACCACAAAAGACAGCTAGCTGTTGGTAGCCTGGCTCTGAGTTTGCATTTCATTAGCTGCCATTATGGTGGCAGTCCATCTGCACGGAGAGCTGGTACAACACGCAGAGGAATAGGACAGATTCTGTGTCTCTGCTGTTGTCTTCAAAAACCCTGTGATAGTTGCTTTTATGCTAACGTATACAACATTTGTAAAACACTAAAACTGATACTAATTAATTTCATTTTAAATCACATTATATAGTTGGCTGTAAACATCCATCCATATTTATCCCTGCTTGTCCTATGCAGGGTCACGGGGGTCTAGAGTCAATCCTGGAAGCTCCGGGCAGAAGGCATGAATTTAACCCAGCATGGGGTGCCAACCCATCACAGGGCACCCACACACAGAAAATTCAGCAACAGTTCATTGAGCAGGTTTTTGAACTATGGGAGGAACGTCAGAGAAAAACCCGTAACAGTACATGGAGCCATAGTGGAGACTCAAACCATGGTGATGCATCAACAGTGCTAATCACTGCACCACCGCATTTCATAAACTTTAGGGTAAAGTACTTTAAGATCTTACATTTTATGAATGTGTATGTATGATTTTTTTGCTGAGAAAATGCGTGAATGCCAAAAACTCACCAGATTAGCCAGAATGTAATGGTGACTTCGGCTGTTCTTCCCAAGCGCTACAACCTAGAGAAGTAAACTGGATTTACCGTGTCAATAAAACAAAAAAAAATCCTAGAGGGTTTTTAAAAATGACATCAATACAGCATGCTATTGGTGATCAGAATAGCACTATATATTTTGTATATAATTTCTTAATTTACATGTAATGAGCAATTGTAATATTGAGCACTTTTATGTAAATCTGTCTTGACAGGGTTTGTGGTACTGAATAGTAATATTGTCCCTCCTTCTTTGAATTATGTATAAATTGTTGTGGTTTTTTTTTTTGTTTCAGCACCAGTAAAGCGGATGCTTCTAGATGCCTATCCCAAAACCTATATATTATGATATTTTTATTTATTGATTTGTTTGCTGGTTGTGTTTGTTTTACAACACACAGCTCTGTAGGACTGAATACATTCAAAGAGAATAGCCATTGTGCTGTTTCATACTGCTACCCTTTAATTACAGTCGTGTGGCCAGGCCTTTCAAATTAAACTATAGAGACTAGCATTTTGGTTTTATCAAAAATAAAATACAAATTCAGTCAAAGGCTACCACCATCAGATTGCCTGTTACAGCATCTTGGTTTTTCATATGAATTTAGGATTTAGTTTCATTTCTTGCACATTTATCAAGATCTGCAGGCATGGAGGTGAGTATTATGTTCGTAATACCTGATCCAGAATCGTCTTTATCCTTTCCACTTTGCAGTCCAGCAAGAAATACTTTTCTTGTCTCCTGTCCATCTCCTCCATGATTCTTCTATACTCTTCAGCATCTACGATGCTCATTACAGACCGTGCTGTCACCTGCCAGTTATTTGTCATCGCTGACTCCATTATGGCTTGTAGTACTGAGAGGCCTGTGAACAATGCAAAATGTTTTTCTCAAATGAATACTCTTTGTGGTGTTTTGGTTTTGCCATGTTGTAACCATGTGTGAATTGTTAATTATCCAATAGGTTTTGGGTTTTTCTTCAAAGTAAATCTGATATTAATCTTCAAATATCCCTTATATGTGTAGAAGCTGATGTATTTTGCTTCATTTTTTTTTACTTTCTGATACAGTATGTATATATTACAACACAACACATGTACAGTAATGAAAGATGTTATTAAATGGGAATTACTGCAGGTGTGTTTCTATATTATAATAGTTAAGTATAGTTTAGTTGATGCAGCTGCGTGGAGTGCTGACTGGAGGCAGGCTTGATCGTTTTCCCTGGGGTCAGGGACAATATGGATGGGCAGGAGAGAAGACCTGTCATGGAGGGTCAAGGATATTGACTCAGTGGGAACATAAGGCACGTTCACCACACTGTAAAAAAATAGGTTTTAACAAGGACAAATGGAAGGTGGGTGAGAACTGGCACCTCGGAATCTTCAGTAGCTATAACGTAACAAGGATAATGTGTTTGGCACTTTTAAACTGACTGAGGTTCTTGGGGTCGGGTCGATAGGGAGTGCCTCTTGAATGGCATCTGTTATTTCCAATTTGACTGGTGCCACAAAAGAGAAGGAGCATAATGAATGTCAGGCATCAACATTTGAGTTAGGCTGTTCAGATTGTTGAGTGTTGGCATTGATATTCTTTGAGTCTGGATGGTCCATAACAATGAACCGTTTAGGTGAACTGTTCATTTCAACTAATTCTTCTTCTATTCCAAAGCCAGTTTTATGGGTACTAGTTTGCAGTTACCTATATCTTAATAATTCATTTTGCATGGCAATGGACAAGATAAAGGCAGAGGGGAAGAATTTAAGGAATAACTGAGATGTTAGTGAAAAAACACCCCTACACCATATCCACCTCTATACCACTGCCACCCATACACCATCTACACTACTATACCATATCCACCACTATACCACTGCCACCCATACACCATCTACACCATATCCACCTCTATACCACTGCCACCCATACACCATCTACACCCCTACACCATATCCACCTCTATACCACTGCCACCCATACACCATCTACACTACTATACCATATCCACCACTA
>JABFEA020000041.1:2448665-2469825 GCA_019775915.2 Cyphomyrus plagiostoma | reverse complement strand
ATCTACACTACAACACCATATCCACCTCTATACCACTGCCACCCATACACCATCTATACTACTGCACCATATCCACCTCTATACCACTGCCTCCCATACACCATCTACACTACAACACCATATCCACCTCTATACCACTGCCACCCATACACCATCTATACTACTGCACCATATCCACCACTATACCACCTCCATCACTACACCACCACCTTCCCTACACTACCTCTATGCCTACCCATACACCATCTACACTAGATACATACATCATCTCCACCACCACCCCTACATATCTCCATGCCTACATCACCTCCACCACCACCCCCACACATCTCCATGCCTACATCATCTTCACCACCACCCCTACACATCTCAGTGCCTACATCACCTCCACCACCACCCCTACACATCTCCATGCCTACATCACCTCCACCACCACCCATACACATCTCCACGCCTTCATAACCTCCACCACTTTACCACCACCACCTATACACTACCTCCACCACTACACCATCTCTATGCCTACATCACCACTCCTAAACCACCTCCACCCCTAACCACCACCCCGACACTACTTGCACACCTTCACCACCATCCCCACACCACCTCCACACCTACACCATCACCTACACTACAAAGCATTATTTAAACACTGAAATGCAGCACAAGCAGGATCATGCCATAATACTATTATAATGTTCCTTCAAATAAATTCAGGTAGAGGGAGAGCCATTGAGCTAAAAATACATACAAGGCACCTATAGAGATTATCAAAGCCTAATCTCAGGCTTGGTCTATCTTTGAACTGTTTTGTTTTTTATAAACTGCTGTGATATACAATTAACGTGAATCAACAGCTACATATATAATTGTAGCAGCAATGTACTGTATGTCTGGTGCCTACATGTTCACTCTTTTCATTATTTCTCCAAGGGGTTTTCCCCCACTGTGTGTCTAGTGATTCTAGTATGTACCCAGTATGTACTCAGCTTGGCACCCTGGGGATCATTGGATTGGCTCCCTGTCACCCTATACTATATGCACTGTATGAGTGGCTCCATAATGAGAATATATCACCCATATTTTGGAGAAAGGAGCTGGCCTAGATTGGAAATGACCTTTAAGTTTTATGAATGTGACCCAGCTTGTTGACCTGATTTCTTTATTTTTGTTTTTTTTCCACCCTGTGTTGGCATGAGAAAACGCCTGCCTCTGACTCCGATAAAGCCGTCTGTCTCTAAAGCTTAGTAAGACCTCCACAATAGGTAGGTAGATCTTATTTTACAATTGAACGGGCAGTTCTTTTCTACGAAATATAAGAAATATGTGTTGGCCACAACCTGGTTTTCTTTTGTCTAAAGTTTAGGTGGAGGTGAATTGCAATCATAAATGTCCCATTATTATGCAAATACTGAATTTTGTGCAAGTCATTCTGTACAAGTTATAGCTGCGCAAGTTATTCGTTATATTGCACGTTAAGTTCAGTCCTTTCAGCTGACTGTGGCTCAGTGGCTTAACATGCCGAGCCTGTTGTTGGAAGAGGCTCAATTGTTTGATAATACTAAATGTAATTAACTGAACTGGAGATTAAATTTAATAAACACATGGACTGGCTGAGGTGCCCCAGAGGAGAGCTTTGGGATCTGAAGCGGTGTTTATCTAGCTACCCAACAAGATCAATCAATCAATCAAGATAAGATAAGTCCTTGATAAGATAGTCCTTTATTAGTCCCAAAAGTGGTAAATTTGCATTGTCATGGCAAAAAGTGGACAGTACAAGAATATAGCAGCAAAAATTAAAAACAGTAGGATAAAAACTATATAAAAACTACTGTCCTGTATGCATTTTCACATTCCCTGACATGTGTTATCCTATGTAATGCTATCTTGACTTGAAATAATTAGTACGACATGTATGAATGATTTATGCTATGCAGTCATTGCTATGAAAGTTGTTTTTTAGATGATTTTCTATTTATCTAGACATTTATTAGTTGTTTTTTAGATGATTTTCTATTTATCTAGACATCTGTCGTTACAAAAGGTCATAGAAATATCAGTAAATTTGATCAAGAAATATATATATATATAGATTAGTGTTATTACTATCTAGTCTAGCTGAGTTCAAGCAGCTGTGCTAATTGAACACATGCACCCCAGCAGATACATTACAAACATTTCTCTGGCACAGTATGTGCCAGATCCACAAGAAAACTACAATGTGTATTCAAATGTTCCTTCTACTGAGAACCTGTACGACTCCAGAGTAAGGAGCCTGAGGACTCAGCCCGTCCCAAAGGCTCTGCTCTGGAAAATGCTGACAAAAACACACCTAAACAGATCTCCCCAGAGAGCTCTCCAGATCCAACAGTCACACCTTCTCTAAACTCAATCAAGCCCCCCATTCTACATGTAGGGCAGAGAAGAGAGGCGACACCCTACGCAGGATGCCCATCAATCGCAGGGTCCATTCACTCACTGTCATTTAGAGAGCGATTAGCAGGATTTATTTTTTGCCTGTGGAAAGTATCCTGCTCAAACACAGAAACATCACACGCAATAAAAAATGTATAGACATCCCACATCAGTCAGAAGTTTTGGGAGCCTATCACAAACTGACAGCAGCTCCCTAACACCCACCAATCATGTGCAACCTCCCAGAAGATAAAGCATATTGTTAGCCTGGCCAGCATCCCACCCACCTCTCACACGTCTCTCTTCTGCCTCCTTATCTGGATGTCTGTATATATTTCAAATGCAAAATGTTTGGTATCTGTCCCCTTATATAAACATGTAGTAGACTACGTGGCCTAAAAGTAAAGCAAACATGACAAAGTTGACCGTTGAACCCACCTCTTTCCGTGTCATAAATGTAGACAAACTTTTCCCACTTGTAGTAAGCCAGGAGACTTAGGACAGCCCCTTGCAGTGATGGCCGCATTTGGATGACAAACTGTACGTCCGTATCTGTGGGGTAGCTGGGTGTTACAAAGGACGTGTGGAGTGCGCCACAGAAGGAGGCCAGCGTGTTCATGGACATCTTGTCATAGAACCCGAAGATAGCATATACTCCTCTGGAGAACTGCGAACAGACTGAAATTGGAAGATGAAGTATGTTGATAGACGGCTTATGCTAGTTACTTATGTACAATCACCAACTCAGAAAGCATTAGACTATGTACCATGGAGTTTGTGTTGTTTAGTTGTTTGTTTTTGTTTTTTTTTTATAAAGGTATCAGTGTTTACACATTACGTGACATTATGTGCTTAATTGTAGGGTCCACCAGCACAATACAATGCAGTTAAATGTTACTGGACAGTAATTATTTTGCTTAGCACAAGTAGTCACGCCTGACCGGCAATTTGTCAACCACTTACAAAGGCATTTGTCTTTTGGTTTGTGAAAACATTATTAAAATGAAATAGCTATTAGCCCCACAACCAAAACTTTAAAGAAAATGCAAAGGACATCTGAAGGAATTTGAAATGACTTGCGATGGTAATACTCCAAGAAGCCTTACAAAAACAAAAATCAGTAAAGGTTTTAATAATAATAGTTAGTTTATCAATCCCCATGGGGAAATTCTCTTTACACCTCCCCCAACTTGCTCTCTGTAGGTGAGAGGCTGCAAGCTGGCTGCAAAGGGCAGCCACCTGTTGTGGCGCCCAGGGAGCTGGGGGTTAAGGGCCCTGCTCAAGGACCTGCAATATGCCAAGGCTGGCTCATACCAGCGGCCTTCTGACCTCAGACACAAATCCTACTGAGCAGCTACACAGACAGAAGGACAGACCCATAACATAAAGTCATTCACTCATACACAAGTATTTACTAACTTAGTATCCCATTCTTTCTTAAAGGGACCCAAAACTTGTAATTTTTTGAAATGGTTGCCCCCTGCAAGTGTCAAAAAGCCCCTCTGATTTTGCCCCTTCTCAGTTAGTCTCTGCGCCTGCTCTCTGCTCGGCTGCCAGGACAGAGCAGTGTATACATTTCCCCAGGCACTGGGAACTGTCCTGTCGCCTAAAATGAAAGTAAGATGCAAGTCTACTACTGTTGCACTATGGATGCCATAAATATCCCCATGCACATGCCAGCCCCCGACTGATTCCCCTGCTTCTCCATTCATGTTTTAAATAAGAACTTTTGGATTAAGAATTATTCTCACTGAAAACCTAACAAAGCTCTAGCCCCAAACCAACAGATCTTCTCCCTCATGGCGCCTGGTTGGTCTGCAGGTGCTTAAAACGGGCAGAGGAGTCATGGGGTGGGTCACAGACATGCACATTTAAGGAAGGAGAAGGACATAAGAGACCAACCTGAAAGAAAGCACTGCAGTGGAGTTCAACTCATGATTCATTTGATCAGGCTTCAAAAATTAAACTAGAAGTGATTTCCATTCCCTTTTGTAATTTTTGACATATCAAAGAAAATTATTGAAAATTATATAGTTTTAATTATTGTTTGTTCTTTCACTGTTTATTCAGTCATATATAAAACTTTTACTGGGGAAAGCTGAAGGTTTTAATAAAAAATTTACTTTAAAAACCTTATTAAACCATTTTGTTTAATATTATCTGGGAATTCTTTAAAAGGATTGAAAATTCCAAATAATTTTTTGGGAGTTATTAAGACTGCACTGAGCCAAACATTAGCCTAAGAGAAGAATCCTGATATCTTAAATATTAGTTCATTTACCATTGCAGTTGGCCCAGTTACTGACCTACTATCCTTTCTGTTAAGCAGAAAAAGCAGTCAGTACTTGACTTCTGGGGATTCATGTGTCACAACTTATATTTCACCCATTAGAAACAATCAATACTTTAGTCAGTCTAGTAAAGTGTAACTCAAGGTCAGAGATACAGTGCACTGTGATATGAGTCTCCATTCTCTGTGTTAGATCTGAATCTATGCTACTGTTTCTGGCTCCCCTTTTGGGAAATAATGCCAGAATATCTTTATTTTTAACTATGTTTAAGCACTGGGTTAGTATTGATCGATGATTCAAATGTTTTTACTGACTTAAAATGTGGCATCTCTGCAAGAAATTAAAATTGATTACACTCATCCTATTTTATGTCATTGTTACACAACATCCTCTACAAAGACAAGAGGAGAAAGCAGAACCAAACTATATTCTTTAATAGCTCGGCTATTTCAGCTCATTGGTAAAACAGCTGGCAGCTTTAAAACATTTATCTGGCAGGATTTATTGGAAACAGTATTGCAAAAGTGTGCTGTGCAGAAAAACCTGAATATATTGCAAAAATGAAAGGCGTGGGGACAAAGGACACATTTTAAGGGCATATCAATTATATTAACTGCAAACTTTGTAAATCATGGCAAGAAACTAAACCAAACTTTAAAGTTATAACAGGTCATTTTTGAATGCAGCATATTTCTAGTAGGTTTTGTGGCTGGTATACAAAAAAGCATGAGTGTTCCATTATTCTATTCCTGTTAAGGAGACATTATGGAAATTCATAAAGGAAGGGAAATCTGAAGAGCATGCAACACACTCTCATCATTTTGTAATGAATAAATCTTAATATCAAGTTCAAATTCAATTTCCACAGAGCTATGTTCTCTGGAGCTTGTGTTCCACTGGCAAAGGTATATGTAAGGAGAGGCCAGAAACAGACCTCCAAAGAAAGGTACCCAAAGAAACACGTCTCCCGCCCAGAATAGAGTTACTGGGACCCACCCCTGGAGCTAGACCTGGTAGTGGTGTTTGCTGGTGGTCACTCATATATCCTGGCCAGGGTCAACTGAAAATGGCTACATGAAGCCATCTTGTGGGCTTACCTATCTGCAAGATGAACATTGTTAATCTGGTGCAGTGCCATTTGGGTAGAAAAAATGAGCAGGAAGGACCCAGATGGATTATGGATTATATTTTTGGGGTCACCTCTCTGTCTGAGAAAGGGCCTGAGTTAGAGTAGGTGACACTGTAGGTATGAGCACTGATCATGCACAGCGTGGGCACAGTGAGAGACCTCTTCATCAATGGTGGAGTCTCATCTACTCTGGATTTTCCTAAGGTGAAACCCCTCTGGAGGGTGTGGAGATGCTGACAAGCCTCAGGCTGAGAGTTGTACAGCTGAAATATTCCCCCATGGTGAAGGTTGCCTGTATGTGACTGCAAGTTGCAGAGAGATTACCTCTGACTGTTATTGGTGCTTATGCACCTTCAAATCCAAGGCCATGACTCTGAGCTGAGGGAATTCCAACTCTGCCACACCATTCATGACACACCTAGTCCGTTGATGCTCCACCTGACAACTGTGGCTCATCGAGGTAATAGTCCCCATTGTAAGTGGTGAGATGCTATATTGGGAGATTTCAACCTGGTATTTTGTACACTCTGGTGAAGAAAGTGGGTAAACTAACAACCAGTCACCACATGGTGCTAATTTGGATTTGACGCAGAGGGAGAATGCCAAATAGACCAGGATGACCCACATAAGCAGTCCAAGTTCCCTGGAAAGGCTTATGTCAGGGTACAGGAGTGGACATTCTACCAGATGGTGGAACTTCAAAGCAGAATCTGGCCTGGCTGTCAGACAACTCACTAAAAACTCTCAGATAGCTATATGATGGTTTGCAGGAATTTGCTAACATAGTCTATTGGAATATGCTCCAGGAATATGGGCCATTGACACTGTATCTGCATGCTACTCTTTCCCTATATGAATGAAGCATAAGTTCTGTCCACATCATTGGCATAAAATCAAAGCTATTCATTCAAGTGATTGTAAAAGGTCATGGGAGATTGGTAACGGATATATGGTTTGGTGACTGTAGTTTTACCTACACTGTGGAGGGAAGCAGTGGTAAAGCAGTAGTTAAGTCATAAAATGAGACTAACAGTTAAACCGTCAATCTACAGTATATTCTTATCCACAGCTATTTTCTTATGCACTGCTCCTGAGTTCTGGGTCATGACCAAAAGAACATGATCACACATATGAGCAGCTGAAACTGGGTTTCTCCACAGCATTTCTAGACTCACTCTTCATGACAGGATGAGGATATTGGATCCAGAGGCACCTTAAGGTAGAGCTGCTTCTTTGAATCGAGAGGACTCAGATAAGGTAATTCAGGCATCTTGGGAGTATGCTGGCTGGATGGGTCCCGATATATGTCCCAACGGACAGTGGACCCAAGGGAGACCCGAGACACACTGGGGTTATTACATCTACCAGCTGGCTTTGGAAGATTTATAAATCCTCCAGAATGAACTACAGCTGGACGCCAAGGAAACAGATTTCCCATCTGAGCTGCTGGGTGTCCGGCAGCCGCAATCCCGACCAGGAGAAGCTTTGAGGACATCATCATGATTTGTTTTTTCATTTATTTGTTTCATTACAATCACTCTTTTAGTGGCTTTGGAGCATTTAACTGGTGCAAACAAGCACTTCCCACCTGTCTATGTGAACTACATTAAAGAAATATTAAGGAAATTCAAAGCTTGGCTAATATTAATTCATTTTTTTTCCCGAATGACACACGCATTAGTCTATAATCATGCTTATTAATTTCAGCTATGCATTTACTGCCAAACTGAAAGTCTAGCAGTTAAAGAGAATGTGGGCAAGGGGAACATAACACTGTAGTTCAGTGTACTGAAATAACCCATTCATTACTGTAAACAACAAAAGACAACCATCTGAAAAAAATCAAAAATGTCAATGTTCAAATAAAAGGTGTAAAATGAAAATAAGGAACGCTATACCCAGCCCTCTGTTCATTGCTGCCCCAGAAAGGCACAGTGGTTATCCTAACAAGTGTGAATGTCCTTGCCTATTCCAGCATTACAGCAGATTATTGCGGTAGGGCACGCTGGAAGGGTGGATGATCCACACTCTGGCTTACCAAAATAGGGGTTTTATTAGTAAGACAGAACAAAACAAGAAAACACAAGAGACTATGAAGGTTCTAAACATGGGCAGGTATAAAATAAGAGGTAAAGCAGGGAAAAATACAGGAACTAACACAGCACATAATGTACATATAATCAGGAGCAAACACAACGACCAACTGGGAAAACTGAGTAAGAGACAGGTGTGGGAATTTACTAATTACACAGTAGGAGCTAGAAACAGGTGAAGGTGATTTAACAAATACTAAGGACTGGGAGATACTTAAAAAAGCAGAAATATAACTGAATGAGATACAAGCACGAATAACCTGGGACAGAGATACAAAAAACAAGGAACCAACAAGAACATAAATAACGTAGGGGGGAAGCCAATGATGGTAAGGATGTATGCCTCTGAGCTGCATGCTCAGCCCATTAACCCATCCGGCAGCCCAGGGAGCTGGGAAACACACTAGGAAGCTCAGGACATGGGATGACCAGCGACACCTGCTGGCCAAATAAGGAACTGACATAGGACAAGGACTGATCCTGACAGATGGAACTTCTCCAGATAGAAATCATCGTATGTTCGAACATTGCATGGACAATGAAAGGCTGAGCAGGAGACTCTTGAGACTGCGCTGTTTACTCACAGAAGGGGGTCATTCATTATGAGGACTCTACTGGTTATCTCTAATGGCACTTGTTAAGTGGGAGATTATGGTTGCCACACCAAACAGACCTCAGACCCTCAGAAACCCCCCTAAACAAGATTTACAGATGATAGTCGGGATTTTGCCCTCTCCTGAGTGACTCTTCCTGCAGTCAGGGCTGGAGTGGGATTAAAAATTGGTCCTGGAATTTTGCCCAGACAGGTTCACCACAGGTTTTGCCTGCTAGGCAGGGGTTGGGGGGTCCCCTACTATGATTTTTGCAGTGATTACCTGCACAATAACTTTTCCTGGCCCACCGGGGAATTGCTTGCAATGCCACATGACCAGGTGAACCCCGTCTGCAGGTCCAAACATAGCAATGGTTACCATACCAAATTTATTCCTCTCAAGTGAGGTCACTCCTATCCTGGTGGCTGTTGATAGATTATCTATAATATGCCCGCAGGGCCCACTGCTTGGGTCCTAATGCAATGCTACTGGCTGAATGTGTATGTAATCAAGCTTTCAGGTTCAATGGGACACCAGAGGACATTGTCCACGTTCCACCAGAGCACTCAGCGACAGACAGAATGGCTGAATCAAGATATTTGGTATTTTCTGAGACAATATTTCTCCTACCAGCCTCCCTAGTTTATACTTATGCACACCTCATCCCTTTCCAATGTGTCCTGAACTGGCACACTCTGCAGTTTGCATAGGAGATGGAGGCCAGTGATGTCTCTGATGGGGGAATTCTGCCACACCATTCCGACACCCCAATTCGGCTGCTGCAGCACACAGCTGTAGCTCACCAAGGTGACAGGTTGGAGCCCACCCAGGGCACAGGGGACACTCAGCCAGTCTGCCACCCATATCATTCCCATAATATAATAGCATTCTTGTTTGTCCTCAGAAAGATTAACTTTCTCTAAAAGTGTACTTCCGGTAAATGTATCATTTTCACATGGCATCAAAATCCATACACATTGGACTAAAGAAGGAAGTAAACTGCATCAAAATCCCACTCTAAATTCTAAAAATAAAGTTCTAAAAATACAGCACCCTTTTCAGGTACTAGAAAGCTAATCCCTAGGGGAACCATATAGAAATGGATAGGCAACACGATGCAAACCATTGCTTTTCCGCGTGGATCAGAAGGTTTCCTAAGAATTAAACTACGTAAATAACAATACGTCTATTTTTGCTGTTAACACGTCCACAGGAAACGCGTGTATTCGTTTATTTGCAACTCTTACATATCAGCAGGTCAATTTGTATTTATCCTTCGAAAAACACAATAACCATTGTTCTGAAATAAATGTTAAACAGTTAATTATATATAAATATAGGGCAAACACAATAAATGTTTAAATGAAAAAAGAAAGAACGTTAAGTATATTATATGCTTAGACAAGGCTGCACACAATATTAAAGTAGGCTAATAAAACATCATGTGCATCTTAATTAGTAACTAATTGTTGTCCGGACACTGCATGCAAAATTCGTCTGCAATCATAAACGATGCGGGATAACTGGTTCGTCGCTTTTATTAGTAACCTATTTCAGTTTCATTTTGTACTTTAAAATAGATCCAATAAAAACCAGGTTATATATTCTTAGCACATTTTGTATTTTTTAAAACATAATGGAAAATAATAAATGAACTGCCATTAATAATATTTTAGGGGTACTCACATGCATGAGTGACAGAGAAGCTGGTGGAAGACTCCAGATTGTCGACATTATAATTCAGATGAAAAGGTTTCTCTGTCATATTCTGATTGGTGTTGTACAACTGCACAGCAAATCTGAAGGCGCTGTGCTCCTGAATCATAGATCGCATGAAAAGTCCCCCTAGAAAAAGAAGAGAAAACAAAAGTAAATTAAATTCACCGGTTTGTTCAACACTCGAAAACATACACGGGACCGCTTTGAAATGAGCCAGAGCGACGCTGAATCATGAGTCCTCCTGATGTTGAGATTCCACCAAATATACGCGCCGTTTTCAGACGAGTCGCCAGAAATACGGAGAAGATAGAGCTTAATAAAATACTTATTCATACGTATTTTTTCGAATCAGAACTATAAAGATACCGAATTTTACACGCTAAGTGGTTCTCTTTAATGTTTTCATGAACATACCAGTATATTGATTTACCTTCTCTGATTCTGTCACTTAATTATTAATAACATTGGTGTTTTATTGAGCTTTATATGAGCTGAACGGTAGTCAACATAAAAATATATGTCACAGTTTAAGTTGATTACATGAATATAAAACTTACCTATGTTTATCTGGCTTGGAAATCCTGCAACACATCTGTCAAAAAACAACGATAAGGAAAGGACATGAAACACTATGTGAAACCACATTTGCTCTTAGTTTTTGATCCCAAAACTAGACTGAGAAAATTATATATACACTCAGTCCCTTTTGATATTTAATATTCCTTCTTGTGGGACCAGTTTGATTTCCGAAGGTAGTGACAGGTTGCAGAGGAAAATTTGTAGTGCTGGAAAAGGTTTATTTCACAGATGCCTGGGCGGTCGAAGCAAACAGTTGACCGTTGGGTAATAAGCATCTCTTATGATTCCTGCTACAGCAGACCTAGATATCAAAGTGAAACACTTGGTGTGTGTGCGTGTGTGTGCGTGCGTCTGCGTGTGCCCGCCACTATCATCAAAGTACAATTTATAAAGCTGCACAAAAAACAAAAAAAAAACAGTATCAAGTGTCTCACGGATTCTGTGAATTTCAGAATATGCACCATCGTGCATGGTGAAAAGTGCTTTTCCTGACAATTTTCTATCAAAACTGTAAGTAAATGGTATTCCTCGATGTCACTGCAAAAAGTGAACGGTATGGAATTCCATTTTCCTTGGTGACTATATAATCGCTGTACTGGGTTAAGTAATAATACATGATGCAGTCCAAAAAGTTGTAGTTAGGCATAGCAGTGTCTAAATTTCTGGTGTAAGTGATTCTATGTGAGCACGTCTATCCTTTTTGCACTTGACAAAAATCTCTGTTTCCTGGTATTTGCTCCAGGCTTACTCTAACTCTGCATTGGATATGCAGCTATACACTGATTAATGATATTGCCATAATTAAAATTAAATTACATTAATTTTTATATTTATTATAGCTTGTATTAACTGTATCAGTTGGAAAGAGTCTGTTTCAGTCCAGTCTGCAATTTTGTTATAACTTTGGCTTCACACACATCAGCGTCACCATATTTTTAATGAAATTATGCAGGGTATTTTGTCATAGTAACCTGCAGCTAAATTTGGTTTATATATATTTATATTTAGTCACCATGGCACATCCAGGAATTGCTTGCGTCTCTGACCTACACACGTTACTGTGTGAGCTGACACAACACCTCGGACAGCAGCCACTAGTCATATTTCAGGACCTGTGTGTCCACCAGGACGGTGGGAACTTGGTATCACAATGCCAGGATGTCGTCATTCTGGGGAAAATGGTATCCAATATTTGCACTACTCTATGTTTGACTAGATTACATTTTCGCTGTTCAGTCAACTTTTCTGGCGGCTGCTCCAGGTTAACAGAGAGAATGGCAACATCAACTTTGCTGTGCAAAGTCTTGGGGGTAGGGTTAGCATTAGCATTAATACTTGAAGCAGCCTCAGCCTGAAGGCACTATATCCTCAGGTTAGCATTAGCACCATATTCTCAGGTTAGCATTAGCACTAACACTGGAAGCAGCCTCAGCCTGAGGCACTGTATCCTCAGGTTAGCATTAGCACCATATCCTCAGGTTAGCATTAGCACCATATTCTCAGGTTAGCATTAGCACTAACACTGGAAGCAGCCTCAGCCTGAGGCACTGTATCCTCGGGTTAGCATTAGCACCGTACCCTCAGGTTAGCATTAGCACTAACATGGTTTGAGTGGCAGTAAATGGCACTATTGCACGAAGACCGACCCCTAACTACCTCAGCAGGTGATAACAATAGCTGATGCCAGCCTTCCAGGATTCCACTATCACATAAAGGCCCAGAGGGCTTGAGATATGGCAGCTAAATAGTGTAAATACTATGCTGTGGTGGTAACTCCCCAGCTTGTCGGTCTTTTTATTGGTTTCTTCTTCTTCTTCTCTTTTTGCCCTTTTTGGTTCACAATGAAACAACCTCCCAGTCTGCATGTTGAGTGTGCTCCATTGTCTGTGTGCCTCTCATATTTATGCATCATATGCTGTGACTTTCTGGATCCAATAGAAGTAGCAGGTGTTGCAGGGGAAGCCAAGGATGCATAATTGCAGTTAGTGTTCATGCTCTCTGCAGCCTGTTTTTAATTTTTTTTTTGCTTACTACTAGAACTTTCAATTTGGTTTAGTTTCTGTCTCCAAAAGAAATGTTGCTGGACTCCTGGTTGTACTTTAGAGCACATTTGAGGGTGCAATTCCCTGTTGTATCACAGAAAGAATGGATCTGCAGCAGAAGAAGAACGTGTCAAGTCATTTGTAGGCAAGCAGGGAGTCGTCATCAGTTCTCAGCAGCGAGGCTGTTGGTCAGCTTCTGTAGCTTTCAAGCATCTTTCACACTTCTACTGCTTGGAGCTTGGAGGTTACTTGTCACTCGCTTCACATGCCCAGAATGTGACATTCAGAATATCTGAAGACTATGATGGGCACCCTACCCAGTACTGAGGGCTGCTGGTCCAATGCCCTGTGCTGTATGGGGTTCACTGGCCAATTGAAGGAATACAACACAGTGAGGGTGAAAGTGTCCTTTGTCACCG
The DNA here is from genome assembly GCA_019775915.2 of Cyphomyrus plagiostoma. Taxonomy (NCBI): domain Eukaryota; kingdom Metazoa; phylum Chordata; class Actinopteri; order Osteoglossiformes; family Mormyridae; genus Cyphomyrus; species Cyphomyrus plagiostoma. Next base: position 2,456,545 of record JABFEA020000041.1, on the reverse strand, counting down.
TCCTACTAACATTGAGAGCCCTGCCATTGCAATTTATGAGCAGAAAGGTCCAGAAACTCCAAACTTAGCTCAGGTTCCACAACATTTCCAAGATATGTTTGACCATTCTACTGCACATCAAGCATTGGTTGTTCTTACTGTATCCAAGCTAGTGCTCGGTTGCTGATTATAATTGTAGAATTTTCACATTATCAGAAGGATGGACAGACATCATGATCCCTGCCTACTGTAGCAAGGGTTATCTGAGTCCTAAATAGGGATATGAGGGGGCATCCTTAAATCTCTGTTTCAAAATTGGATAATTTAATCAAATTAGATAATTTTACATGAGAATGCTTGTTTCAGGATCAGACTGAATACTCTCTTGAATCCCAATCATTACTAACTACCTCTGCATACCTACTGATTCGCTTACTTCAATCTCAAGATCCACAGTCCTTGCAATTAGGTCATATGTGATTCCCTAGATAGTTACACATTCTTTGGTTACAGAACAGTCTCTTCTTTTATTGAGGTGAGTCTGAACACAATTGTCCTGCCCAGAAGGAAGACTTTAGACTCATAAAGGATAGGGTTGGAGTTCCGAATTGTTCTGCCTCATACTGGTTTCTTCACACCAGCTGCACCAATATCACCTCTCTTGGTGTTAGTGGTCCTACAAGGGATTTTATTGACCAAAGTCATTTTCTACAGTACATGTTTATCCATTAGAGCTCTATATAGAAGATGCAAGAATTTGTGGGTCAGTTAGTGAAGTTATCTGCTATGAAGGACCAATGAAAGCTAACCAAAACCTACTTTGTAAAATCAAATGTGTTTTGATAATTTTACAAGTGAATTCTCCATACATGGGCTCACATGTTGGATCGTATTCATTTGTGCAAATTAATCATCATGTTGAGCTCTTGTACATACATGTGAGGTCATCAATGATCAGTATATGTAAGCATCTTGATCACCAAAAACAGCCAGTCAGCATTCTGTAAACCAGTAAGTTCAGCTATTGCATTTTTTATATTTTGTTGGATAGTTGTGTCCATCCGTACATTTTCCTTAATCACTTATCTAGTGCATTTTTCCTGCATGGGATGCAAGTCAATCATATCATACAATCATTTAGAGACACCAATTCGCTTTAATACATGTTTATCAAATGTGTGGGGAAACTTGCAAATCATTGCCAGTACATGCAAAGCCACCACAAAGAGCCAAGCTCCGGAACTGAACCAACTGAAATATTATTAATCTTAGTGACACAAAAAATTAGAATGATGTGCTGTTTTGTTCATCCCTTCTCTTAATTGAGAATATTACGTGGCTTTCATGACTGTCATGACAATATGTATTAGGATATTTTAAATTGACTTTGTTTAAAATTGTGCAAGTTTAATTAGAAAGCTCTGATGACACAACACTATAACTCCCAAATTTGAAACTGACAGATAAGTCAGTGACACTTGAGAAGTTAATGCCCTGCATCTTGTAGCTGTTCTGTGTCAGTACTGCAGAGGGCATGAGTACTGCTACGGGTGCCCTACATCACGTAGCTTTTCTCTGCCGGTACTGCAGGTGGAGCAAGTACTGCTACATGTGCCCTACATCGCATACTTGTTCTCTGGGGGCACTGCAAGGGGCGCAAGTACTGCTAGGGGTGCCCTACATTGCATAACTGTTGTCTGCCAGCACTGTAGAGGTCATGATTTGATCTTATGGCAGGATGAACTTCCTCAGCTATCATGGAGTTTATGTTGGTTTATGTTGGGAGATTATAGATTTACAGATCATAGAAGTGCAGGGGTGGGGGTGCAGTGTTGAGGGTCTCCCAAAACGTATTTAGGATGTCATGACCACACCAGCTGGCTAGCTGTTCAGCCTCCTCGTTACATGCAGACTTGTCACCGTTAAGAATAAGTCCAATGACCACAGTCTACACATATAAAGTGCTTGAGGGGTTCTGGGAAGTCCAGTTGCTATTGTAGAGGGAGAAAAGCAATGGGGAGAGAGCACATGCATCCCTAAGGGGAACCAGTGTTGAATGTACTGGGAGTGAGTTTCCCCAGCCTTGCCGCTTCCTGTCTTTTAGGATGCTGGTTATCCAGTTACTGTGGGAGGAGGCTGCAGTTGCATAAGTCCATGGATCAAGGTGTTGCAGTGCACAATGCAGTTCCATGTTCACTGCATCATCCACCGATGATGCTTGGCAGGCAAATAGAAGGGGGTCCAGTAGGTCACCTATGATGTCCTTCAGGTAAAGAGGTCTTTCCAAGGTCTTCATGACCACAGATGTCAGAGCGACAGACCTGTTGTCATTTAGCCCTTTTATGTTGGATTCCTTGGGAAAGCAGGAGGGAATTTTGCACAGTTCTAGTGATCTGTTGAAGATCTGTGTGAAGATGGGATCCAGTAGATCAGCACAGGCAGGATGGTGAGATGCCATCTGGGCCTGGTGCTTTCCTGGTCTTTTGTCTCCAGAAGGGCCGACGTATGTTCACTTCACAGATCTTCAGTGCCAGCTGAGATGCAGGAAGGGTGGGTGAATGGGCAGTTGTTGGTTGTATATTGGGTAAATTGAAATGGGTGGGGGGGTGTTTGCCTGGGCTAATCAAACCTGCAGTGAAACGCGTTCAGGCTGTCTGCCAGTTGACAGCTCTGTGTCATGTAGCTGCTAATGTGTTGCAGACATTTTGACACTGAGACAAAGTTGTTGGCTAAAAACTTGTTCTTCAGCTCATCAGAGTAGCTTTTATAGCACCTCCAGTTTCCTTTGTCAGAGTGTTCCTTGCCTGCCTAAGCAAGGCTTTGTCCCCACTTCTGTAACCTACTTCTTTGGCCTGGCAGAACTGCTTGAGTTTTGCTGTGAACCACGGTTTGTCGTTACTGAAATAACCCAGTTCTGATGGGAACACACATGTCCTCACAGAAGCTGATGTAGGATATGACTATCAATGAGCTCATCCCAGTCAGCAGCTGCGACTTCAGAAACCCTCCAGTCAATGCAGTCAGTCAATACTGCCATCATGTGGTAAGGTATTAATATTACATTTTGAATGAAATTTTATTTTTTAAATATTAAGATCTGAGGCAGTTCTACTGTGTGTGGCGGTTACATGTCCAAATTGATGGGTTTTTTGCAAATTATATTTGCCGCTGACCTGAGAAAAACAATTAAAATATTAATATAATATTTAAAGATGGGTATTCTAACAGATGCTAATATGAATTTCAAGTTCTCTCTAATTAAGGTTCAGGTGGCCCTGGGTGGCACAGTAACCTCACAGCTCCAGGGTCGTGGGCTCGGTTCCTGCCCTGCTTTAGTATCTGTGGAGTTCCTATGTTCTCCTAGTTCTCCCTTGGGTTTCCTCTCATAGTCAGCTGAATGTGTGTCTCTAAGGTTCACACTGTGTGCCCCATAAAGGCCAGGTATCCCATCTGTAATCATTAACTAACTATAAAAATATTATTTCAGTTTAATTTGAGTCTGTAGAAATAAATTGTATTGTCTCCACATCTACAGTGTTGAATATCTGATTCCTGTCCATACCTCCCTGCACTGATTGGCCATCACATTTATAGGTGTATGAAAGATTGTTCACCTTAACGCCTAAAACAGACTTACACCGCTCTATTTTACCAAATCTACTTCTGCCATACACTCCAGCTCAATCACTTATAATATGTATCCATCTTCTAAATGTTTACCCTGGCCAAGGTCATGTCAATGACTTATACAAAAGAGTTAAACAGAAAAGGTTCTTATCTCTCATCTCAATGTCGGTGGCTGTGGTCTGGGTATGAAAAAGAATCCGTTCAGATCGCCAAACGGTTCAGCTGTGTGTAGCCTTATAATAACTTCAATTTCAATCCACCTTCTGTAGCTGCTTATTCAACTCAGGATTGTGGGGGTTCTGGAGCCTATACAGAAGCTGGGCACAAGGCAGGGAACAACCCAGGATTAGGAACCAATCTGTTGCAGGACACACACACACCTATTGGAAGTTTGGTAACTCCAGCTAACCTCAGCTTGTTTTTGGACTGTGGGAGGCAATCCAGCATACCCAAGAGGAACCCCACAATGACATGGGGGGAGCATGTAATCTCCACGTACATGGAACCCTGCTGGAAACTCAAACCCTGGTCCCAGAGGTGTGAAGCAACAGTGTTAACCACTGCACCACCATGCCACCCCAATAGTTGCAATTCATGAGTATTTTTTATATAAAATGTTTCCAATAAGTTTTTATTGTCCTTTAACCAGAATTCATTTTATTCCATATCTATCCAAGAAATTTGAAGAATCATAGTAAGCTCCCCCCCATTTGCTTAAAATCATTTTGTTACATTATGATGAGTTAAGTAGTGCTACAAACAGGAGTAACACAATGTGACTCAGAAAAAAATATTTGTCCTTTATTGGTCGATTTATAAAATTTCAGAAATCAAAAAATGATAAATGACCATGACGTTTCTGAAAGGACAAATAGCAAACATTTTGTGGGGGAAAAGTTACTTCAAATGAGCGGGTAAAACAGCTTCCAGAGGCTCAGTTCTTCTTCAGTTCCATCTGCTTGTGCAGCACACTGGTCTCATTGTTGTCAACGGGCTTTCACTGGGTTCAGTTTGGGATAGAGGGCAGGACACAGTCACACAGCTGGACACAGCTTTTATTGTGTTCGAGTAGCTTTTGTTGTTTGTTTTCTAGCATTTTACTTATTTTTCAACACGTACAAGGCTTTCAATGTCTTATTTGGCTACTCTTCATGTACCCTATGTGGTCCGTGTCACTAATAAATTGTTTAATGCCTTGGACGGGGCCATTCGAATCACGGTCCTCACAGCCGAGCCCTGCTGGTTTTCTAGGCTTCCTTTACCCGTGGGCCAGGTGTGAAGCCTCTGTGGCAATGAGAATCTGTGATTATTATACTAACTACCTGGGAGAACTGAAAAGCTCGAGGTCCAGATTTAAAGAGCCCTGGTCGTGGAGATGGACGTGTAATTATACTTGGTTTATCCCACAATGGGAATGCTCAAAGGTTGCGGAATTCTTATTAAAACAGAGCTGTTTTTTTCTCAAGGTCCTTGTGTCTGTCTCCAAATACCTTATAAATAAACATATGAGGGGCAAGGCTTACACTGATTCTCCATACCATCCCAGCTGGGGTTGTACATGGAATACATTGCCCTGATATACACTGATGATACAAAACATAAGGGGGACTTGGTAAAATTATGCTGCATGTCCCTTTGTCCTCAGAATGGCTAGTCATTAGGCTTTTGGGATCCACAAGGTGACAAAATCATTGCAGGCCAGTTCTGACCCAAATACTTCCCTTAGTTAAGTTGGCTAGCAGTGAATCACAATTCAAAATAATTAATTCCATCTCATCCTTCAGCTGTTCAGCTAAATTGTAAACTGGTGATTGGCCAGTACATTAATTCTGCAGTTCCATTCCTGGACAATCTTAATCATGTAGCACAGAATACTATCTTGAAAAAAATATTGATTTTCAGATAGAAACATTTCTGCAGGGAAGCACTTGAATGGCAATGCTATCCGGATGTCCGGATTGAAATATTGCTCAACTTTTAACAAGCAACCCAGTGATTGTGGTACACCCCAAATGGTCACATGACCACCTGCAGTCTGCAATGTTCACTTACAGCACTATGGATGCATGGATTTATATGTTTTTCATCTCACCTAATGGCAAACAGTAGAGATTGGGTTTCATCACACCAGACAGTGTTTTCCAGTCCTCTGGTCTTCAGAATTATGTTCCTTAATCCACTTCAGTTTTATGGCACAATTCTTGTACTGGACTGTTAATTGATTGACACAAAGAAAATTTTATTCTGTCTGGTCACTTTCATCTGCATCGACTGAAATTGATAACAAGTCATATACATCATAGATCATGTCTTTGACCTTGATTTACCCGGCAAGGCTTTTTCAAGCAAAGAGTAGGCATCTCTAATTCTTTGTACGCTTAGAGAATATGGTTTGTAAATGTCTGTAAAAATGCCTGGCCAGAGAATAGCAGTGATATGTTCAGTTGTTTTTCATGTCTCAGCCTGTCATTATAGTATTCTGTTGGGTAATTTTAATAAAATTGAATCATTGTGTTGTACATTTCTTTTTATTGATATAATTAAATTTAAGTTATAATAATCTTTAATTTTACATTCTGTTCGGATGAGTGTTAGTAGAAGAAGTGATATAGAAGAAATATCAAAAAAAATATCTATATAAGAAAACAGTTTAATAATCAATTAATTAATCAATTTAATAACAACAAAATAATTATATGGATATAATAATAATAATATGGATGTTAGTCAAAAGTAATTAATAAAATAAAAATTATTGCTGTACAAAAACTTTTAATTAGTAAAACCATATTTAATATATTTGGTACCTTTAAAAGTGATGTAATAAAGGCAAACATACAATGTAAATTGTAATGGTAAATTTAGACCTTTGTGGCAATAAAAACACTTGAATGTGACACATTTCCTTGCACTCATGAGTAATAATGATGCTAACTGTAAGTGTAGCAAGGTTAAATGAAATTGTTGAGGACTGAAGGCTCTTGATGGCTGTATTGTTCGCCGGCAGCTGAAAAGCGACTTTGTATCTTTAAACTTGGAGTGACTTGTCTGTTCATTGTTGATGAAAGAGGAACGAGTCAGATTAATAAAGGGAGCTTTTTGCCAAATGCGCATATCATAGTAGGATAACAAAGAGCAGACAAGGAAAAGGCGCATAGTCTCTCTAGATATGGGTAAGTGAACAGCTATTTGATTTTGTTAATCTGAAATATTTGGAAACGTATGTGATTAATATTTAGCATTTACTGGTAATATCTGGAAATAATAAAATATACATTTGAGGTAATTTTCTCTGTAGCCTTTAAAGCATTTTTTAGCAAATGCCATATGATGTATGAAATTTTTGCACCTGGTTACTAAATGTACCTAAGATGCATTGGTGCAATGTAGTAGATAAGAAGCTGTGAGATGGATATCAATTGTTATTCAATTAAATGAATTCTTCCATATGTATTGTATATGAGTACATATGTGGTATAGATGAATTCTGGCATTTATAAAAATCCTTTTAAAATTCTGCAATGAGTCAGGAATCCTCATGACATCTGTTATGTCTGATTTTGCCTACATGGTAGGTATAAAATTGTGACAGTGTGAGTCTGTCAGTTTATTTGTTTATTCACAGATTATAGTAACTGCACTTGAATTCAATATACGGATGTCAAATAAAATTGTCAAATCAGTAAGTGATAAACGATGGTTTTTGGGTACCTGAACCGGTGTACTGTGCACCATTGGTATTACAGGTCAGGCAACTGATACAGCACAGCCATTCTCTTCTAGTCAAACCCGTGGATTAACAGTTAAATAAATAAATGATTCCACTACAGATGTGAAAAAGCTTTTTTTTTATTTTTACAGATTTACTATGTACTAAAGCATAGTTCACAGAAAACTTGAGATGCAACAGCTCAGAATAATTTCTGTCTATTAATTTATTTATTTATTATTAGCAATATTGATTAGACCTTTAATTGTAAGGTTATTCCTGTAATGTCCATGGGGCAGTATGACATTTAGGTAACTTTTTCCCATACAGTAATAGTTTGTGGAACTACTTCCACAGTATGGATATTTTTGTTGTGTTTGGACATGAATAGAAGATTCTCCTTCCTCTTGCTTATGCATAGTGCAGTGGTACCAGCAGGGTGTGGAGCTCACATCTGCTTCACCAGTGGGGGGGGGGGGGGGGGCGGGGCGCGCGGGGGCGGGGCCGGGGCCCGGGGGGGGGGGGGGGGGGGGGGGGGGGGGGGGGGGGGGGGGGGGGGGGGGGG
>JABFEA020000041.1:2426424-2442528 GCA_019775915.2 Cyphomyrus plagiostoma | reverse complement strand
CAACTGCCATATGATTGGTTGATTAGATAATTGCATTAATGAGAAATTGAACAGGTGTTCCTAATAATCCTTTAGGTAAGTGTATAAATTCTGTAGTTAAAACTAGCTTCTTTCATCTGAGGCTTTTAGGTAAGATAAAACCTTATCTTCCTCAAAATGAAGCTGAGCAAATAATCCATGCATTTATTACATGCAGGTTAGACTATTGTAATGCTGTATATTATGGGTTAGATCAGTTGTCCCTTTGTCGCCTGCAGATGGTCCAAAATGCAGCAGCACGCTTGTTGACTGGAAAACGAAAGGGTGACAATATCACTCCTGTACTGGTCTCTTTGCACTGGCTTCCTGTCACTTTTAAGATCCAGTTTAAGATTTTATTACTTGTTTTTAAAACACTTCAGGGGAATGCACCTGCTTACTTGACAGTTGTCACACCAACATACCTCAGTCAGACCACTGAGATCAACATTTCAGTTGCTTCTGGATGTCCCAACTTCCAGATTTAAAACCAAAGGTGACAGAGCTTTCTCAGCCGCTGGTCCTAAATTATGGAATGCTCTGCCTTTTCATATCAGAGCTGCTGAGACCCTCTTTGCTTAAGACTCATTTATTTGGGTTGGCTGTTAATCCCAGTTGTGATTGATGTTTATTAATATTAAATGTATAGTTTAGCTATACTAATTTTTCTTTAATATTTTGTAGTGTATTTATTATATGCAAAGCACTTTGGGACAGTAAGTGGTTGTCTTTAAAAGTGCTATATAAATAAACTGGAACTGGAACTTGAACTTGACGGATGTCCTCTTGAGCGTGCCTCTACTGTGGTAAGATGCTGTCGTGTTCAGACCGGGGAAGCAGGAGCAGGGAGATGAGGAAATGGAGAACAAAGGATTTATTGTGGAGGCAAGGTGCAAAACAGAAATAAGACTTCAATAACTGGACTGGGAAAAACGTATCTAACACAGACTTAAATATATAAGATATATATAATGACAGCAACAAGAAACAGCTGGTAAACACGGGGAATCCACACAAAGTTAACGAGGGGGCATGGTACATGAAAGGAGCAGATGATCGGGGCAGGACAGATGCAGCATTTTATTGCTCCTTGCCTGGTAAAAAGACATGCCCACCAGTGATGAGGAGGGCATTGGTGGTCCTGACTGTTTCATAACAAATCACAGGTTGAAAGTGTACTAAAATATACTAAAACCACAGCATGTGAGCGGAGTGGAGTGATGAGAGTCCCCCCTCCCCCGGCAATTTTTGGGCACCCTTTATCTCAGTACCTTGGGCTTTTGATTAGCATGATTAAGTCTTTCCAGGGCCTCCCTCAGCATCTCCACTGAATTTAGGTTAGGACGTTCACTAAGCCATTTCATAACAATTTCTTTTTCAGCCATTCTTTTTTCATTCTTGTATTTTTGTGATCACTGTTGCATAACCAAGCTCTGCTTTGGCTCCAGCTTACAGGCATATGAAGCAGTTCCGTCTAAAAACTGAAATATGCCCTTTAAAGTAGATGCATGGACACTTTTGTTAAGGTTAACGCTTCAGTACTTTTCTGTGGTATTACGTGTAGAATATAGGATATACTACATTTCCCAGAATTCACGTTATCCGTTATTGTCATGCGCTGTAAGTATTTTCAGGGTGCTGCCCGTATGACCGTCTGCCTGAAAGCTAAGGAAAGCGCGAGTTGTAAGAAACGCGAGGAAGTTCCTCAGTTCAGTTTGTTTTCTATGGATACTTATGTATCGTGTTTTTAGGGAAATTGATTTCTCATTCTGTTAACATATGTTTTACTAAATATTTATAAAACGTCACCAGCTTTTCACCACCTACAGGTTAGCTGCTTCGCTAGCTAGCTTGATATTAAGTGGCTGAAAAGATTTTCTACGTAGCTAGCTAAGGAGCTAGCCAACTGCTTAAGGTAACTATATTTCATAATTAAACAGCTCTATTTTATATATATAATATCACTTCAGTAACTGTTCACGGTTCGTTCTTGATGTGTGTCGGTCGCTGTGTATATTTGTTGTATTAATTTGACGCGGAGCTAAGTGTACTTTTTAAAACAGCTAACTAACATATAGGAACAGCTTTCTGTCGAAATGACACCAGCAGTGTCATTAGTGTAATTATTGGGCAAGTTATTTTTGCTTGGATATTAGGTAAAATTTGGCTGTAGTTTTCTATGCTTCATGGTAACAACCCATTTTTCTGGTTCAGGATCTAGTAAAATACCTTTTGAGTCAGTGTTTTGATTTATGTCCTGCTTCAGTTACTCGTGATTTAAAGTTTTTTTTATTATTACTTTTGGGAGGTATGACAAACAGTCTGTCTTACTTACATTTGTGTATGTAATTAGTGTAGTTACATCATGGGAACTGAGTTTTATGAAGGCCAAGGATTGGCATTCATGCAATGTATTTCGGCTAAATAGATGACTTATATTTGCCTAAGTCTTTTTGGTGTCGTGGCGCCATAGTAGTGGTTAGATTAGTATATATTTTTATTCTGTTTTAATTTTTTAAGGTATATGTTATCTTCTCTCCTCTGGGGGAATCCCTGTCGATCATTCATTAATTTATTGTAAAGCAAATTTTCCCTGTATAATCTAAGATATTTAACATTTAATTACAGTTAATTTGTCTATCCCACAGTCCAACTAGTAATAGTAGTCATGTCTTAGCTAAGTGTGTTTAAGAAATATAAATAACTAACAAAATAAGGCAGTCTGAACCAGTTATCTCCTTTATGACTGAGTTTGAAGATTCCAGGAATGTGTCGTTTTGGCTGAATGAATTGCTGAGCTGCTACTGCTACACTTAAATGTAATTCTACCATCAGCTGCAACTAACCTTTCAAATTAGTTTGCTAAATGTTCAGGATGCAACTTGTTGTTTAAATAATGTTAATGTTATATTATGCTATTATACCTACACTGTCCTAAAACTGTGTGAAATATTGTCATCATCTGTGTTTATACATGGATTACCTGAAGGAAAAATTCTATATATTTATTATTAGTAGATTGCATATTGTGATGTATTGAGGCATTAATAAGAACTGAACCTGAAAATTTCCAACCTCCTACTTTAGAAGTACTATAGAACGACTGAATGGAATGGATTCGTAATGCAAATTTACACATGCGAATGCTAATTCTGCTAGTGTTTGATGCTAACGTACTAAGGTGATTCAGATGTGCTAGCAGATATTAGCAAATACTAACTTATGATTTACACCGTGTGAACAGTAAACAAACATCTCTTTGGTTTTACATTACTGACACTCTCTTAATCCAGTAACACCTTTACCAAGCTGACCCTTCTCATGTGTTTCATTTTGAAGCAACTTGCTCCAAAATTGAAGCAGCAGCATGTTTTGGGAGTAAAGGAAGGGAATGCAATTGTCAAAGACAATTGGTATTGTGAGTAGCTCTGAAGGCATTTTTCAGATCTTTTTCAAACTTTGCGGGGATATTCTATAGGTGACAAACTAAGTGGTACTCACATTTGGCCCGGTTGCCTTGTACTGTGTCCAAGCACAATTGTTCCCCTTCCCTGCCTCCCCGCTGCTCAGCGCTCACTTTGCACATAATGTCCCACAATGGCATACGGCCCTCTTATACTTTTATCAAGCATGCAACTCAACGATTTTCATTTAATTGCGCTACACATATAAAGAGAGTCCCATATTTTACCAGATATCTTTGAGTTTTTGTATGTTGCATCCAGTAGTTCTTGGGTACTCTTCTCAGCCCAAATTTCCACCAAACACTGCACCTCTACTATGATCCAAATTGATTCCTTCAGCACAATGATTGCTAAATGTTTTTTGTATTGTGTATTTGTGCGCTCGCATGTGCTTTGTCTGTGTTCCATGCTAGGGCCCAGTTAGTGACTACACTAGATGCATACCAGCCCAAGACTGACCAACCATGCTCTGGCCTAGTTCATCAAGTGGGCACCAGTGCCCGGTTAAGCATACCGTTCCTATGGAATGATCATACTAGTAAAACTGGACTTCGGGGGTCAAACATGCTTAAGCACGTTCCTTCTCGGTGCAGTTTTTGTATCGTGTGTACCAGTCATATCACTGACGTCATGTCTGTTTTGATCACGTTAGTCACATGAACAAGACTTTGGGGGTCAAATGGGCTTACGCATACCGCCATGTGATTTGATCTTTTCCAAGCTTTGCAGACACATTATATGGGTACAGATCTAGACCTTTTCAAATTGCACTAAAATAGAAGTGACAGCAAATAGAAGGGTGATTTAGATGCTTCACCTTATGAACAGAATAGCTCCATTTGATATTTTCTTTACTCTGTTTGATCCTTCATAGATCTTACTGGCACTTCCCAAAATTATAATTTGAATGAAAATCTGCATCTGATAGACCTGAGCCACTAAAACTGCGACAGAGGGCATTGTGAAAGTGGCCGTCTGCCATCTAAACATATTCCATGGATCTATTTGCAGAATATTGCTGTATGCGTGCACCAACATTGTTCTCCTGTGTCCAGGGGCAGGAGTAGTTTGGATACAGAGTCCATGTGTTGACCGTGACGGCACATGGAAAAGTGAAGTTTGTACTACGCCTAAAAAGCACTGAGATGTTAAGTGAGAGATTGTGATACTACAGTAAAGGCTGGTTCATACTTCAGATGCAGAAAAATGATGCCTGCTATGGCCTTTGTCACAGAGGTTGGGTGCAGAGACTAAGTAACACTTAAAAATCGAAACAGAGTGGATCGTCTGTTCTGTGAAGTGAATGCATCTTGATCATTCACTGGTCAGAGGGACAGTAGCAGAAAATCAGGCAATCGGACCAAAAATTGTATATAAACTAGTGATGTACCAATTGCAATTTTCTTGGCTGATTCAGTTTTCCAATGTTTTTCCAAGTGTGACCCGCTGTTGCCTATTTTTGTCAGTTCCGATTTTCTTTCTAAGAACTGTAATTGACAGTAAGAGTCGACTGATTATCAGCTTAGCCGTTTATTGGGGGCCAATGTTATGAATTTGGCCGATTATCAGTATATGCGCATTATTTTAACGATCTCCAATATTAAGTAATTACAAAGTGTGCTACTGTGGCTCCGCTGCCATCTCCTTCTGCGCTGTTTGCTCTTGACCTGCTGCTTCATTTAATGTCCTGCCCACAACAATCTCTGATTGGCTAATGTCACACGAGTAATAACCAATCAACCCTGAAGCCTTGCTGTCACTCACTCACACACCAGCAAAGCATGAAGCTCCAAGGAGAAGAGAGAGGAGAGTTTCAAATGAGTGTGGACTGTAACTGAGGATAGAAGGTAGAGCAGTGTTTCCCGAAATTATAACATTACAGTCCTATACACTGAAGTTGCGAAACACAACGGAGCTCCTGTGAGCGATTTCCATAATGAAAAGCCTGCCTGCTTTCCCAGCTACATCACTGAAAATGACCAAATAATGAACCTTGTTGCGGTGATAACATGAGCCTTTGGAAGTTAATGCATTCACTAAGGAAAAAGAAAAACATCCAAGCAAATTTTTTATGAAAAGTGTATCTTTGTTAATTCAGGAAAACAGTGAATACAATACTCTATCGTATGAGCCAGCAATATTTATCTGTAATAACAAAATATTAATAATGTTATGTAGCGGTGACGGCTAATGTCGCAAAAGGAACTTATTTGAGCTTCCACATTACAGTACATTTCATATGAGATGTTATGTATAAATTAAGCTGACAAAAAGGTGGTCTCTTACTGTTAATTATATATGCTTTACCAAACTAGCAAATAAGTAATCGGAAATGAGACTGACCGGCCGTTCGTTTTTGGCTGAGCACACGGAAAATTGGCTGATTCTGGTCCCTTGCTGGTGGATCGGTGCATCTCTAATATAAACCTTTATTCTACCCATGCTAATCAAACTGAAAACAAACATGGCTAGTAGATTTAGGCCTGTCACAATAAGTATTTTGGTTGGACGATATATTGTACCAGAAATATTCAGGATAAATGATTCTCATTTTAAGAGCAATTTATGCCACTGATACAATGATTTCAAAGAGCATTGAACTTGTAATTCTTCAGAATATTCAAACATTGAAATAGGAATGTCAAAAAAATGTAAATATCCTGATTGAATAAAACCGCACAAAAAAGGATGAAAATGGACTTAAGATATAATGCATTGTATATTAAACATTTGGCAAAGGGGTATAGAGTGTCACTGGTTCCTTGTATACCGCTAACCCTGTCTTGCAGAGGCCAGTGATGTGAACAAGTTTCGATTGTTCATCAGCTAGGGAAGAAGTAACCGGAAGTCGCACCAAAGATTGTATATAAATACCTTTTCTACCCTCTATGATCAGAATAACAAATATGGCTTGCGGATTTGAAGAATGGCTGACTGAGAAAGTCAGGAAGTACCAGCATTTATATTATTACTTGCAATAGGATTATGAAGACTCCCAAATGGCTACAAACTAAAATGTTTGTACTGCAACGCCATATAGCAGTGCATGTTTTTGCATCAGTGTCGTCATTTAGATTTGTAAATTTAGGTTTTATATTTTATTTTCATTGACACATACCGTATGAAAAAGTGTGAAATCTACTTTTAGGTTTAGGTTTCATTAGTTTTTATTTTATCAATATAAATAGTTATATATTTTACTTTGTTTTAGTAGATACACTAAATATTTGTTAATGATTATAACCCTGCCTTGCATACTGTCAGTACATGTTGCATGGTTAATTTTAGTGAAATTATTTATTCTTATAACAATCATACTTAATATATGTGACACTTAAAATCAGCTTTGACTGACATGTTGGCACATGCACCACATGACACACCCTTTCATGTAAAGTTTGGATTAACCTGGAGCCAGAGAGCCGAATTTGGCATAAGCAGCACATGTTGGGGTCATTCACTCAGTATATTTACATGCACAGCTAAGTCAAGCTACGGTTATAGCTTGACTACACCATTTAATCAGGCTACTGTGCTTGTTTCAGTATACATGCCCGGGAAGGGGAATCGATTTATTGACTGAAGTATGTTCGATATGTACAATATATATACATGTGATAAGTATGTTCAGTATTGCTACTTTCACTTTGTTAGTATTAGGCATTTTCCAGTTGACTAATTGCACCACAGTAAAAAAAACAAAAACAAAACAATAATAATGGATCTGTGGACAAATGAAGTCACACAAGCTTTAATTGTGTTCTGGTCAGAAGAACAGATATAACAAGATCAGGATCGCATAGCATAAAAAGAAATAAAGTATTTGATATTGTGACAACACGATATTGGAAATTTTTCAAATATTGCAATTTGATTTTGTTGTAATGAATATAACAAATTTCCCACAAACCCATCTAAAAGTGATATAAATAACAAGGATGAAAATCATTATGATTGTCTCAGAGAATGCATAATATCTGTACTATATTGAAGGTAAGAAAATTCTAGCTGACTAGCAATGTAAGAATTGGATGTGCATAATATATAATGTTGGTATTAATATTGCACGCCACCCAGTCCTACTACAGCCATTTTTCAAATTCAGTACAAAATATTTTGCTTCATGTTGTGATGTCATTTGGTGCTGGCACCACTAATTACACTAATGGAAAACCAACGCGTTTAAGTGCCGCACTTTTGGTACTTTCTTCAAGTTCCAAAAGTATGGTACCTGGTACCCGAAGAAAGCAGAAGAAACTGCTGTAGCTTACAAGGGCACTTTTCTGTTAAATAAATAACATGATCTGTACAGCTTTCTTGATTTTGTTTGTTCCAGGTTGGGTTCAGGTATAGTGTACGTTGAGAGGACGTGTACGTGTCAGTTGCATCATTGACATTATATATTGTTTTCACCCCGTAAAGATTTATTTGGTAAATCCAGGATTTCGCATGAAACATTGTGTACGGACCTTTCGGATTCTGGTGTCATTTTCTGCATACGTAGCTTTGTTAATTGAAGCCCCTGGTGAAGTGTGGCATGCAGACTTGACCGATGGCACACCTGGACTTCATCTTACAAGACAATGGAGAAATATTTTGAAGAGTCTTCAAATCACGACACTTAAGGCTGTACTTTAGATTAAGGTCCGGTTCATGCTTTCTGCATATTTGGCCACGCTTTGAACCGTCCATTATTCTAAATGTTCATCACCAACACTCCAGGCAACCACATAGTTTGATGCCTGCGGTAATGCTGTACAATACAGCTGCTCTTCAGTCATATTTATGAATGTTAGTTTCAGTGTAACATTCTTATTTTTAATCTAACAGTGTACTATATATTTATAGTATATAAGGCAGGGTTATCATTAGCAAAAAAAATCCAATCAAATGATGCAAAAATAAATTGCAACTAATCAATAGTAATGTTTTTATAACAAATAAAATGGCAAGCATCAAATACTTTGTGCTGTTTTTTTATAATACTATTTAGCTAATGTATGTGGCATTGTGTGTACAAGCATATTGTAGTTTGCATTCATCTGGGAGGATTTATAATTCTGTATCGAGGATTCATATAAATACTGGTGTTTCCAGACTTCCTCAGCTAACCATTTTTTGTGCCTGCTAGCCATATTTGCCCTTAATGTTTTGTCACTAAATAGATCACACAGATTAGCACAATAGTCATATGATTTTATTGCATTAGCTATGGAATTGGAGGAGTAATTTTTCTTTTTATCCTTGACATTGGACTTTGAAAGAATTTCTCTTTCTCTCATGCTCAGCATCTCCCTGTTCGATTTCAAATGTCTGTACATCTCAATTGATAGATGCTTCTGGGTGTTATGAACTTTCACAATCTTTTGGAATTCTTGTCTGGCTTAGTTTCTCTGTTTCATAGAGTTGACATAGATTTGTCTCTTTTTCTGTGCAGGTTGTGCAGCCTGAGTGGATGAAGAAAAGATGCAGACAATTAAGTGTGTGGTTGTGGGTGACGGGGCTGTAGGCAAAACATGTCTGCTCATCTCCTACACAACAAATGCCTTCCCGGAAGAATACATTCCCACCGTGTTCGACAATTACAGTGCCCAAATGAGCGTCGATGGCCGCACAGTCAGTCTCAACCTGTGGGACACAGCAGGCCAGGAGGAATATGACCGACTGCGCACCCTCTCCTATCCACAGACCAACGTGTTCATCATCTGCTTTTCAATCGGCAGCCCGTCTTCCCATGCCAACGTAAGGCATAAGTGGCACCCAGAGGTGTCGCACCACTGCCCCAGCGTGCCCATCTTGCTGGTTGGCACCAAGCGGGACCTGCGCGGAGACGCGGAGACGGTGAAGAAGCTGAAGGAGCAGGGCTTGGCCCCCACCACCCAGCAGCAGGGCAGTGCGCTTGCGAAGCAGATCGGTGCAGTCAAGTACATGGAGTGTTCAGCGCTTTTGCAGGAGGGTGTTCGGGAGGTGTTTGCTGAAGCTGTGCGTGCTGTGCTCTACCCTGTCACCAAGAAAAATGCCAAGAAATGCGTCCTTCTATAATTGGGAGGGAAGGACCAAGAGGGGATGGACATGGAGTGCTTGACGACTTCACAGTTGGGCTCTCTTAGCTTAAAGACCGTGGCACTAGATTTTACCCAGGCCCTGAATTGCTTTGAATCTTCGTAAGAGGGCCCTTGTATTGCTTTATTTTTAAATTTGTATCCCTAACCAAAGGCCATAGTTACACGAAGTTATGCCATTGGAATAGTTTTGATCTGCCTCCTGGTATATTTCTTCACACCCGAGTGACCTAATAGATGTCATTTTCTTTCTCTAGAAGTCCTGCCTTTCTGAATATCACCTTTTCCAGTTGTGATTTTCATTTTGCTCGTCTATGTTTTAGTGTATAAAGGCAGGGAAGCAGGGAATTGAAGAAAGTGTTATCTAAAATATGGTAATATCTAAATGCCAGATTGAACACACAGGGAAAAAAACAGCTTGAACAGAATTCAGGATAACCTCATGGTCGTGTCAATTATACTTTGCCGTAAAGTTCAAGTATGATTGAGAAGCTTTGTATCAGTGGTGCAGCTGCAAACTACAGTGCCACTGGAAAGTATCCCAGGTACAGATAGACACTGCCATAACCCCAAGCAGTTGTTCAAATCTTGTCCAAAGTGAATGGTTGCTGCCATGGTTTATCAACTTGATGGGACAAAAGCAAACTGGACCAAAGACCTTCCAGTTCTTACATAGCAGAAATATATTTTAGTATTCCTCTTAATGATGAGGTTAGTTTTTTGACATGTGGTGTGGAATTCTTCGGAACCTTAAGATGGTACCAAAATGACCAGCAGGCAGTGTTTCTCATTTTGCCTTATACCACTTTGCCTTTCTTCTGATATGCACTGTGCCTTATATATGAAACTTATCTTTCAACTTATTAAGCTTTTCTATTAAGTACAAGTGCCAACCACAGTACTGAAAGACTAAATGATAACCCCATCTGGAAATTAAATGTGTATTGTGGAGGAGTTGCACAGTTTAATGTGTTTTGACAGCTCATTGAACACAATGTTTCGTGAAACCAGTTTGAGAATGGCAAAAATACATTCCATTTTCTGTAAACCTTTAACCCTTTCAGCTGATACTAAATCTCATTTGCTGCTTTGTATTCAAAACCTCAGTCCTGTCAGCCATGATTTTCTTGAATTGCTATAGTATCTGCAAAACAGTTTCAAAAATAACACTGTGACCAAGTAATATGACCAGCTATGTTTCACATTTGCCTTTTTAGGAAGTTGTGCCAAGTTTTCCTTTTCATAAAAGAAGTTTTATTTGGGGTATAGTCTCGAATGTTTCTAAAGCTGGGATTTACTGAATCTATTCAGGAGGAGAATGCACAAGTGTTGTATAAGATTTAAACAGTACTTACAAAGCATTAGCAAGTACCACTGCTGGGTGTAACTGTGTGGGGCAGAAGACAAGTTAGCACATTATCGTTACCCTCTGAACCTGTATATCTTTGGTCTTTGCAATTTGTATTCTACTTCACCAAAGATTTAGTACGAGGTTAAGCCTTCAGATGCCTGCTTGCAGTTGAGTGCCTTATTTTATTCACTATTTTTATTTGCAGTTGTGGTCCATGTCATTTACCTTGGAAAAATACATTTGCAAGTCATAATAAGGCTAAAAGTGTTTTATCGCACTCTCCCAGTTGAGTATGTCTGTATTTTGTCGAATACTGCCCAGTTGATTAGTTTAATTAAGAGGCCTTAGGTCATTTGACTGGGTTTTAAAGTCATCCAGACCATTAATTTGCACAGATTTATTCATGTTCAATTAATTTTATGAGGATTTGACACTAAAACTCTCCAGCGGTGTACTTTATCCGATAATGACATCTTTCTTGTTCAAAGTAGTTTTTTTTATATTATAAACAGCAGCCAAATATTTTTATAATATTAAAGTGTTGAACCACAGTATCATTAGACTAAAATTTAAGGCTTTGTCTCACTGTAAATGTGTGGTTATATTTAATTTGCTTATTGGCTTTGTTTATTTGGGCCTTAATACCAATTGTAAAACTTTTACCATAACTAAATTTGATGGCATGTTAGTTTGGTTCCAAAGAAGTCGCCAGTATAGAATCCAGAGAAATTATGGTGACCTTTGCAATACAGCATAACAAAATCAATTCAAATCAAAGTGGTTCATATTTTATTTACCCAGGGTGGGTGTCCCTTTCAAAGTTCTAAGAAAGGCTGGAGTACATGGCCAGAATTTAGGTTATCGCATTGTACTATTGAGATGATTGTATGTTTTGGTATATTGTACTCTGTCACAGAGAAAAGGTGCTGCTATTGATGTGGTTCTTCACAGTAGGAGGTGTTTAAGCATAAATATATTTGAAATACATCAAAAACAGGCTGCTCTGATTAAACTGAACAATAGATTCTACCTAACAGAAGTAGCTTCACTTTCAGCTCGATGTAATATTTTATTCCATCAAATGTATTTTTCGAGACTTTACTGGAATACACGAATGTTGGAGTCCTGGTAACTTTAAAGTCTTTGGAAGTTGTGATTATGTGTTCTCTACCCACTCACAAGCAATAGCTACCAAATGGACAGGTTCAGTCACACCAGTGTGACAATTTTCAACCTCTGGGTGTTTCCTTGATAACGTTTTTATAGATCTGACTGCTACCGGCATATTCAGATTGTTCAGAAACAAACTGTAGAGTGTACCCAGATGTTTCTCATTGTGATTAGAGATGTGGTAGTGTATATGGTACAAATAAAATATGGAAAATTACCCTTTTATTTAAATATGTACTGTTTTTAGCCAATCTTCAGAGTTTATCAGAGTTTATTTGATGTCATATGCTTCCAAATCTAAACTGGTGACTGGGCCCCACTCAACAAGCTGCTGAGGGCAGTTTGTCACAGTGTGGTACTAAATTTATACACTGGGAAATTGATTTTTAAATACTTTTTCTTTCTTTTTTTTTTTAGCAAACGTATAAAAAAATAAATGGTGGAGATTATTTTTAAATTATGGTAAATAAAATTGGTATGATTTTAACGTGTGTGAATGTGATTTATACAAATATAGCAACTAAGTTAAATGAGAGAAATACGGTTAAATCACCTTTGCAGTTGTTCTCAAGAATACCAAACATTGCTTACTTGAATCATTGAATTCTGTATTTGAGTGTCAGAGCTTTAATTTAAAAGGGTATTCAGTAGAAAACATGCATGAGCTTTCTAGTTTTGTGTTTCTGTAATGTGCATGTTAAAAGGAATTATTTAGTCTGTTTTCTGTCGATGGTTCTTTATTCTGTATGAAAGTATATCTACAATTGGGGGAAACATTTTCTAAAAAGCATTTGCTAATAATCCTTATCAATAGATGACTTTAATATTAGATATTTTTGGAATACATATCTGAATTTTTAGAACTTCAGTAATCTTCTAGCAAGTAGAGCAGTAGTTAAGATGCCTTACATTTGTAAACAATCTGCAAGGTAGTCTTACTTCAGCCTCAGCTGTCTTCATAATTGAACCTGTGTGTGTATATATGCTTACTTGGCACTTTATTCTATGCATTTGTTCAGCTACTCATTGAAGCAAATGTCTCACTAGCCAATTATAAGTCAACAGCACAATGTATAGCATCAGACAGACAGTTCATGAGCTTCAGATAATGTTCACATCAAACACCAGAATGGAGAAGAAAGGTGATTTAAGTGACTTTGAACGTGACATGGTTATTGGTGCCAGGTGGGCTGGGGTGAGTATTTCAGAAACTGCCGATCACATGCTCACAAAAATTGGACAAAGGAAGATTGGAAAAATGTTCCTTGGTCAAGAGTTGATTTCTGCTATGACACTCAGATAGGGTCAGAATGGATATATCCTGCCTATTAAGAACAATTTAGGCAGCTTTTGGTTACGTAATGATGTAGGGGATATTTTATTGGCACACTTTGAGACCCATAGTACCAACTGAGTATTAAATGCCACAGCCTACCCAAGTATTATTGTTGACAATGTCCATCCCTTTATAACTACAGTGTATTGACCTTCTAATGGTTAATTCCAGATGGATAACACACCATGTTGCAAAGCCCATTTAACCTCAAGCTAGTGTCTTGAACATGACTGTGAGTTTATTGTACTCAAATGGCCTCCACTGTCACCAGAAATCAATCCAATAGCGGACCTATGTGATGTGGTGTAATTGGAGATTTACATCATGAAGGTGCAGCTGACACAGCAGCTGCGTGATGCTATCATATCAACTTGGACGAACCTAATAAATATTGTTGCATGGGACAGGTAAAACAAAACACTCGATCGGATACAGGATGAGACCACCCATTTAAGCTATTTATTCAAATCTGGCAGCACAAAGATGGTGCATTTGCCAAATAGTCTCCAAAATGTCCAACTATAGGCATTGCCCTCTGGCTCTACTCTAGTTGAGAGGCCCCCAGCTCATTTTTCGGAGAGCCAAATCCCATCTGCAACAAAAAACTAGGGTCCTCTGTCACAGATAATTTTTTTCAGCGGTGGAGGTTCTATGATCTTAAAAACATAGATATATATTGGGAACTGATGATCACGATTGGTCGCGGGGTCTAGTTATAAACTACTGAGCGATTTACATTTAAACACAAGGAGGTGTCGCCCTTCATGATGGGGAATGCGAATTAGACTTTAGGAACGGCTCCTGCGTTTACAATATGTTGCAATGAGGTGGTTGCGGAATTAAGGGACACAACATTTATTTGAACTGTATAACAGATGCCTTTGGAAGATAGGACTAGCTGTCAGTACCCGAT
Source organism: Cyphomyrus plagiostoma (assembly GCA_019775915.2). Lineage (NCBI taxonomy): Eukaryota > Metazoa > Chordata > Actinopteri > Osteoglossiformes > Mormyridae > Cyphomyrus > Cyphomyrus plagiostoma. The sequence goes on along the minus strand of JABFEA020000041.1, from coordinate 2,428,214 downwards.
CTGCAGCTACCGCCCGATTTGTAACACACAATTCCGCGTATGCGAACTGTTTTTGCACATGCGTACACTATATTATTTTATGGCGCTGCCCGATAGGAAATGAACTCACAACCTTAAAAATTCTTATATATTCTTTAATGAATGAAACATATATAATATAACATTAAAATATGTTATCTGTGGTTTGTTTTTTTTGTGAATCTTATGGATTTTGTATGTTCAAAGTTTGATCGGTTGTGACGCAAATTTAAGTAGCCGGAAGCTGGGGTTAGTTTATTATCAAAACACATAGCATAAGACAAGAAACACTGGAAGGAGAGAATATAGTAGTATAGCCTGATGGTATCATACAAAGCTAGCTCTCTCCCGCGTTTTAGTGCTTTATAAAAGAGGTGAGTTATATAATCCTGGTGAAGTAGAAGCTATACAGTGAAAATGAATTTGAGTGTTCAGTAAGACGTTCTCACGCAGCAGTCGTTTTATGTTGTTCGATATGTTAATATGAGTAATCCATTGCATTAGTATTAGAGAGATTCCTATGTCGAGTCTAGTTTCATAGGATCTGTAGAGTCTGCTGTTTTGGAATTTATCTGAAATCATGAAATGAAAGTTTAAACCATCTTAATATCATTAACGAATATAGTAATGTTTATTAGTCGGAATAGTCCTCTCAACCTGTCTGATGTCTTTTACGCTAACCATAGTAATGTTGGTTTTCTGTTGCCCCTATACTTTGTAGTTAAGGGTTTGTAAAAAAATGATTTAATGATCGATGAAATAGTAATGAGTGAAGCAGACAGGAAATCATATTAACATGTTAACAATAAAAATGGCTATACACGGTGTCTCGTGGTTAAGCTGTAGTGTCACACCTCCAGGTTCTCGCTCCCGACTCCTGTGTATGTCGGATAGGCGTGTTATCCAGTATTTGCGCGGTTTTTCTTTCGGTATATTCCGGTTTTGGGTCGTTTGAAAACATGTGAAGAACTAGCATGTAATGACAAGATAATATTCCGAATCGAATCTTGACTGTAACACCGACTGGATATTAACTGAAATATTTTATACGCTCTTGGTCTGTCTATCAGAATGTCGGAATCAGACAGTGATGAAGAACAAGAACGTCCATTTTCGCTTACGGGGTTCTTGTTTGGGAACATCAACGAAGACGGACAACTAGAAGATGACAGCGTGCTGGATACTGTGAGTGAGCAGGAGTGCATAGATTGGGATGGGAATTAAGCACAGTAAAGGCAGTGAGAGCCATGCAGGGAGAGCTGTTTGAAATGTATTTATATATTAACCATTTGTAGTCAATCACACAATGCAGACTATGTATGACAAAGAAAAATTTAAATAAATACTCTCGAGCAGAGATTTCATGTGCAAGTGTCCGGGTAACGCTGCATGTCCTGTGTTTAATGGTTTAAAAATATTTTAAGCATTTATTCTGTGCTTATTACCACAAAGTCTTTTAATTGAAATTTTATCCTGTCGTGATCCAGGAATCCAAGAAGCACCTGGCTGGTTTAGGCTCCTTAGGGCTGGGTACACTAATAACGGAGATTACTGCCAGTGAGGAGGATGCGGGTGAGGAGGAGAAGGACCCCAGTAGTACTGATGCAGAAGGTAAGGGCACTCTAATGCCCCAGTAATAAATACAGAATTTTAATTTTCATGTTCTGTCAGGCTTGGGCAGTATGATGGTATTACTGTTGCGTTGCGGGTGTACGTGCGTGCGCGCAGGGTGGACAAATAGAGGTCCAGGCCGGACGCACAGGAAGACTGGG
>JABFEA020000041.1:2406801-2418832 GCA_019775915.2 Cyphomyrus plagiostoma | reverse complement strand
CGCATGTCACAGTCACACACCAGTCACTCACACACCAGTCACTCACACACCAGTCACTCACACACCAGTCACTCACAGGGGTAAAGCACAGTACCTGGGGGAATCCCCACGATGACACGGGGAGAACGTGCATACAGAGCCATGGCGGAGACTGTAGCTGGTCCAAGAGGTGTGAGACAGCAGTGCCGACCACTGCACCACTGTGCTGCCCCCTCCTGAAATCCAAAGACACTAAAACACATATTTCAAATTGATGAAAAGCATTTGGGGGGGGGCAATAACAGAATCAATCAGTTTCATCACTTCCTTGGTGAAGCATGTTGGAAATTGTCCTGGTTTAAGCAGGAGCTGCTGCTTTACTGGTCTTTGCGTGTGTCTTAGCTAAAGGTATCAGCAGAATGAACATGGCCCAGCTGCTGAACATGCAGCGGCATAGAAACACAGTACAGTGCAAGTCGGCCAGATATAAAAAGTCAATAGTCACATCTGAACCCTAATAAGGATGTATTTTGCTTGTTGCTTGTTTAAAAAAATAATCAACAAGCAATGAATCAAAGAAGCTGCAGTTGAAAACTACAGTTACAGTGAACGGTCTGGTAATTACCATTCGGAGAGAGAATTTCGCCTGCAATTTCCAGCAAGGGATTTGTGACTGAATACTCATTTCCAGTAGTTTAATTTACTTTAATCATGCTAAAACATGCTGTATTGTTATGGTTTGTGGGGTGAGTGTACTCAAACTGTCCACTGTTTATGGTCCCCGAGTTTGAGATCCAGCATTAGATAATGAATGTATTGGAGGATTAATGGATGTATAATGGAAAATGATACTTTTGAGTAGAGTAAGAACAGCTGAATCTGTGGTTATTGCTCCTTCCCCAGGCCTTTGAGAACAACCTGTTTCGCGCCCCCATCTACCTGCACAAGATGCCCGAGACGGACTTCCTGGTGCTGCGCACTCGTCAGGGATACTACATTCGTGAAATCGTGGACATCATCGTGGTTGGTCAGGAGTGCCCTCTCTACGAGGTGCCAGGACCAAACTCCAAGCGTGCCAACACCCACATCAGAGACTTCCTGCAGGTAAACTTATGCTGCGACTCCTGTCATAAAATAAGCAGTTCTGGAAATGGTATCTATTGGTTGTCACATTTCGCGCAAAACTGACTCCTCTGTGTCTTTGGTAGGTGTTCATCTATCGTCTGTTCTGGAAGAGCAAGGACCGGCCCCGCAGGATTCGTATGGAGGACATTAAGAAAGCCTTCCCTTCGCATTCAGAGAGCAGCATTCGCAAGCGCCTGAAGCTCTGTGCCGACTTCAAGCGTACAGGTAGGACTGGCCGCTGTAGGCCTCCCGCCTTCTGCTGCTTCTGCACACTTCCACACCAAAAGCACTTCCCGGGACAAACTTCCCTGGGTTTTGCTATGGTTTTGATTTTGACACATAATGTATTTTTCATGTATTACCCTGCTTTGACCCATATTTTTCAAGGGTTTGTAATGATACTTAGGGAGAGTCCTATAGCAAATGACTGCTTTTGGGTTTTATAGGCCATTAAGAGATGAGGATACAAAACCCGCACATCCATTCAGGCTCTCACCTGTCTATCTGCCTGCCTGTCTCTCTTGCCTGCCTGCCTTCCGGTCTTTCTCTATCGCCTGTCTGCCTGCCTGTTTGCCTGCCTGTCTGTCTCTTTCTCTCTCTCTCTCTCTCGCCTGTCTGCCTGCCTGTCTGTCTCTCCCTCTCTCTGTTATCTGATATCTCTATCTCTGATCCTGTCAGGCATGGACTCCAACTGGTGGGTTTTGAAGCCAGATTTCAGACTTCCTACAGAGGAGGAGATCCGTGCCATGGTGTCCCCAGAGCAGTGCTGTGCCTATTACAGCATGCTGGTAGCAGAACAGAGATTGAAGGTGAGATCTGGCTGCTTCATGCTTTGCCATAGCCTTACACCATCTGTAGCTGCACCTTAAATTAAAACTGCATATCACTGTAACATAAAATTATGTATCTTAAAGAAGCTATTAAATAACTTGTATGCGATTTTAGCATATTTTTTTTAACGTGTTCTTTGTATCATCAGGATGCTGGATATGGAGAGAAATCTTTTTTCGCTCCTGAGGAGGAAAATGAGGAAGACTTTCAGATGAAGATAGACGACGAGGTAGCACTTCTCTCTGCCCATTTGAAGGCTTCCATTCTTTATGGAAAAGGAATGAGCCCTTTCTTTTCTGGTTGCTTTTCTTTGCCCCCCGCAGGTACGCACGGCCCCTTGGAACACCACACGGGCCTTCATTGCGGCTATGAAGGGGAAGTGCCTTCTAGAAGTCACAGGTGTGGCGGATCCGACGGGCTGTGGCGAAGGTTTCTCCTACGTCAAGGTGCCCAACAAGCCAACACAGCAGAAGGTCCGTCCTGTAATCGCCACTCTTATTTAGTGCTGTTGAATTTCTTCTTCTTTTGAAATCACACTAGCTAAAGCAGCAGAATATCATTCTGTCTTTAACTCTTAAAAAGAAAAAAAACGTCATGCACACCTTTCATAACACTGAAATAGATATTTTTTTTTATGTAGTGGAAATCGTTTAGAAATATCGGATAAACATATACTACAGTTTAAAAAATACAAATACATAATTTATCTCCACCACCATAATTTATTTTTACCCTGTAGATGCTGTATATTTCACTGTGACTCATCTTGACTCAAGCAGGATGACAAGGAACCTCAGCCAGCCAAGAAGACTGTGACGGGCACGGATGCTGACCTGAGACGCCTCTCTCTCAAGAACGCCAAGCAGTTGCTGCGCAAATTCGGGGTTCCAGAAGAGGAGGTATAGGCTGGGGCAGACCGCCCTGCTCTGGGTGTCTAGGTGAGGCACATATCTATCCTGACAGATTCTACCTGCTGATTCACGGTGGGGATGCATCTCTTTCCCGGCAGATCAAGAAGCTATCGCGGTGGGAAGTGATCGACGTCGTGCGCACGATGTCTACAGAGCAAGCCCGTTCGGGCGAGGGACCCATGAGCAAGTTTGCCCGAGGCTCACGGTTCTCGGTGGCAGAACACCAGGAGCGTTACAAAGAGGAGTGCCAGAGGATCTTTGACCTGCAGAATAAGTAAGACCTTCCCCAAGCCTTCCTAATTCAGACAGCTCCACCATTGAACCAGTTAATTCATAAACGACTAAATCATAGTACATCACGACTAAGGCTTTACACTGTGCTGCATTATTTCAGGGTGCTGGAGTCCACAGAGGTCCTCTCGACCGACACAGACAGCAGCTCGGCCGAGGATAGCGACTTCGAGGAGATGGGCAAGAACATAGAGAACATGCTGCAGAACAAGAAAACCAGTTCGCAGCTGTCCAGGGAGCGCGAGGAGCAGGAGAGGAAGGAACTGCAACGGATGCTAATGGGGGAAGAGAGCGACCGAGACAAGGGACGCAAAGACAGGCGCAAGGGATTGTGTGAGTCCCAGCAGCTAAATTCTGAATTTTGCGAACTGAAAACTTCATTGGGTTTGTTTTTCATATCCATAAGAAATGAACTTGTATTGCAAGGTAGTTTTGAAATCATATAACCAGAAATGAGGCTCGTTAATTTAATTGGGATCCATTAAGTATCTTGATATACTGTAGTGTTGACCTGTACGGTGAGGTCTTCAGCTAGATGTCTACAGAGAAACACTTCCGTGTTATAATTATTTGCACTGGCGAGTCTCTTAATGTATCTTGATTCTGAGTCATTGGACTACATTCTTCCTTTATTGATGATTTCCATGTGTCTGTGTTGCTAGGGCTGCTTGATTATGGCAACAATAATAATCACGATTATTTTGGTCAATGTAGAGATAATGATTATTTAACATGATTATTCATTGACTTAGGAAAGTTGCATTTTTTAAACTTTAAAAAGCCCCACCTTTTTTACGGTAGATTGCCTTTAGCTCTAAATACAATTCAGCTTAAAAACAAATAAAAAGGAGCTGGAAAGGGCGGGTGTGCACTGGATTTATAATTGCGAAGTGAAATGTTTTATTGTGAAAATAATCGTTTTATTTTGATTAGTTTTGATGGATTTTTGGAAGCCAAAATTGCAATTGAAATTAAAATAAAATTAATTGTCCAGTCCTATATGTAGCTAAAGATGTATTGTTATGGTATATTCTCATGGACCTTTTTGGTGCGATGGGTTTTCTTTGCATTTGTTCTGCAGCCAGTGCGGTCTCCACTGGCTCCCACAAGGATGATGATGCTTCTTCTGTCACAAGCCTCAATTCCTCGGCCACTGGAAGGCGGCTGAAAATATACCGCACCTTCCGGGACGAGGAGGGCAAGGAATATGTCCGCTGCGAGACCGTCCGCAAGCCCGCCGTCATCGACGCGTACCTACGTATTCGCACAACAAAGGACGATGACTTTATGTGAGTCTGAATGTGTGCATGATTTTTAAAGAATAAAAATTTCAGTGGGTGCCGGTCACTAGACTGGGAGTGGGACATTTTACGTGGCGGCTTGGCGTCCCCTCTTTCTGCTGCAGACGGAAGTTTGCGCTGTTTGATGAGCAACATCGGGAGGAGATGAGGAAAGAGCGACGCCGCATCCAGGAGCAGCTGCGGCGACTCAAGCGCAATCAGGAGAAAGATAAATTTAAAGGACCCCCTGAGAAGAAAGCAAAGAAGATCAAGGAACGCCCTGACCTCAAGGTATCTGGCAGGTTTCCAGCTGGCAGGAAGGAAGACCTCATTCATGGCGGCTTTTGGTGTTCAGGCAGTATACTCATGTGCTCTTTCTTATCTCCCCTAGCTGAAGTGTGGAGCTTGTGGTGCGATAGGTCACATGCGTACCAACAAATTTTGCCCGTTGTACTATCAAACTAATGCCCCGCCGTCGAACCCGGTTGCAATGACAGAGGAGCAGGAAGAGGAGCTAGAGAAGACTGTGATACACAATGACAATGAGGAGCTGATCAAGGTTGAGGGCACCAAGATCGTCTTAGGAAAACAGCTCATTGAAAGGTTTTTGAGTTATTTTTTATTAGCATTTCGAAACTAATAATGGTTCGGCTAAAAGATTCAGGTGAAACGTCATTGTTTGGACCAAGACCTAGGCAACCTCAGAATTCATAGCTGTAGACCAACAGAGCATGACTTACTGATGATCGGCTAGGTAAGGAGATACTCTATCATACTACACAGGAGTTTTAGGACCTGTTTTTTTTTTTTTTATATATTTTAACAATTTTTAAGGTTAAATTATAAGGTCATAAAATGACTTAATATTACTTTGGCTACATTTACACTTCATGTGTCAGTAGAGCACTGTTAAATTAGACACCAACGGTTTTGACCATATATTGACCATATAAACTTATCTGGGTGCCACTTTACAATAAGGCTACCCATATAAAGAGTCTATGAATGGTTTATAATCTGGTTATTAATAATCTTGTAACACTATGTAAGTTAATAGATAAACACAATTATAACAGTTTTTCTTTTTATTAATGAGTTATTACCATTTACAAGTAGCAAAAGGGAACCTTGTTGTAAAGTGATATTAATCTGATATAATCAGAATTTTTTTTCTCCTTAAAATCATGTGTTTCAGAGACGATGTTCCTGTCGTGAACGTGTTGTTACCACCGGTCATTTTCAATGTTCCTTGCAGTGCTGATGAAGTACGTCGGAAGTCCTTGGTGCTGAAGTTCCCCAAACAGCAGCTGCCACCCAAGAAGAAGAGGCGTGTTGGGACCACGGTGCACTGCGACTACCTCAATGTGAGCCGCTGCTTCTGCCCTTCCCGTGTCATTGCTGCAGACACATGGACCGTCTTGTTGCTTCTCAGCTGGCTACACTCGTCGAGGGAGGCGCTCACATTATCTTTCTGCTGCTGATGATTTTTTTTCCCCCCCCCTCACAGCGGCCTCACAAATCCATCCACCGGCGACGCACAGACCCCATGGTCACACTGTCGTCAATTCTGGAGTGCATCATCAATGACATGCGGGACATCCCTAATGTAAGGCGGCCTTCCCTCTCATCCAGACGCCCCTTAAACGCGGATTTCCATGTTAAATATATGTCAATATTACAATTTTTAAATATGCTGTAAACACTGATCTTCCTTTCTGTTGGCAGACATATCCATTCCATACTCCAGTCAATGCCAAGGTGGTGAAGGACTACTACAAGATAATCACACGACCCATGGACTTACAGACGCTGCGTGAGAATGTGCGAAAGCGCATGTATCCGTCCCGCGAGGAGTTTCGTGAGAGCGTAGAGCTCATTGTCAAGAACAGCATTACCTACAACGGTAAGGTTTTTCTTGCGGCCTGCTGAGACTCTACCGTCATGCATTTCCACTATAATCCATCAGAACGCCATGTTATCGCCATGACATCTTTCCCTTCTTTCACTTGCTCTACAGGGGCCAAGCATCCGCTGACCCAGGTGGCCCAGTCCATGCTGGACCTCTGTGATGACAAGCTGAAGGAGGTCTGCTCAGACCTGCTCTCTAACATGCTGCTCTTTCATTGGCTGTTGGTGGTCACTGTATTATGACATCAATTCTTTTCAGTGGCGTAGGAGACAGTTTGATATGGGGGGGATCTTGGTATCTTAAAGGCAAAGGGGATGAATGATGAATGAATCCAAATTACATGCTGGGGGGTGGTGGGCATGTGCCCCTAGTTCCTACGCCCTTGATTTTTTTTGGCTTTGATCGCCCCCTGTTGTATCCTTCCCATTTTCTTCACCGTTACTCATCCTTCCGCTGATTCCTGCTTAACTCTCCCCTTTGTTTTTGCCTATTCCTTGCCCCCAAACCTCCCTTCTTTGCTCCACACCTTACAGAAGGAGGACAGACTAGTAAGGTTAGAGAAAGCTATCAACCCCCTGCTGGACGATGATGATCAGGTTGCCTTCTCCTTCATACTTGACAATATTGTTACCCAGAAGATGATGGCCGTCCCAGATGTAAGTACCTTCTCATGCCTTAACAATCTAGCCAGTGTTTGTAGTTTTGTACAAATGTCAGTGATTCAGTAACGTTTATAGTTTTTGCCACGTAATTTTGAAATGTAGTTCGTCTAAACTTATTGTTCGCTCATTTTCCCATTAGTCATGGCCTTTCCACCATCCTGTGAACAAGAAGTTTGTGCCAGATTATTACAAGGTCATAGCCAATCCTATGGATCTGGAGAGCATTCGCAAGGTTAGTGCTATGCCGTATCTTCATAAAATGCATGGTATTTTCTTGTCATAGCAGCACAAATGCACATAAAATAAGTATGCATTTGCCCTTTTACAAGCAATCGATTGTCGCACGTATCGTTCTTAAAGGTGAATGCATACTTGCGTGCCAGTTATCTGCACCCCTGTTTATAGTATTGCATGTTGGTTATGTGAGTGTGAAATAGTAACTTTTAGGCAAAGTTTCCTGATTGTCAGACCCAAATTGCTATGATCTCCATCCGTCTTTTCAGAATATCTCCAAGCACAAGTACCAGAACAGGACTGTGTTCCTGAATGACATCAGCCTGATCCACGCAAACAGCGTCAAGTATAACGGTATTTCAGCTAAAAAAAAAAACTGATTCTGGGAATTAAGCATTAGGCTTAAGATGAATGTGGTTGTGTTTGATAGGCAGTGGCTCAGCCTGCAGTGCAAGCCCTGGTGCCTCGTCTGTCTTTTGCACTGGCTGCCCATGAGAGAGGCAGTGCAGTACACAGCCAGTGAATTGGGCAGCATGTGGGGAAAGCAAAGTTGATCCGTGTGTTTGATTTCTGTAGGTCCTGACAGCCCTTATACCAAGACTGCGCTGGAAATTGTCAATGTGTGCAAGCAGACTCTGTCTGAGGTGGGCCACTTGAGTTTGTGCACCAGTTATATGTTTAGAAACATGATAGCAGAACATGAATTATGACAATAAGGTCCTACTCATGAAGTGTGAGAAGCTGGACTCTTCGTGTAATGATATCGTAAGCTGTCGCGTCACCACAAATATTTGACATTGGTCAGTTGCGTAACGTTTACAGCTGCTCATAAATGCGTGTTTTGTTTTCCGGTACACTGCTCAGCGAGTTTTGTCATTCACTGTACTTGAATGTGTCTTTCCAGTACGATGAGCACCTGACTCAGCTGGAGAAGGACATCTCCACTGCGAAAGAAGCGGCCTTAGATGCAGCTGATCTAGAGAGCCTGGAGCCCATGACACCTGGACCCTACACCCCACAGGTGTACTTTTTAAAATGACTGATGGACACACTGCTAACACCAAACAAGCTCCACTCTAAGCTCTGCCTTAACAGCCTCTATTTCCAGCACTCTTACCCCCCGTATCTGCCTCTCTGTATGGCCTCCGCCTCTCTCTCTCTCTCTCTCTCTCTCGCTCTCGCTCTCTCTCTCTATTTCTGTCTTTCTTTCCCCGTAGCCTCCTGACCTGTTTGACAGCAGCAATTCAATGAGCCTGCACAGGGAGGCCAACCTATTTCTGGATGGGCCTCCCACCACAGCCCCTGAGAAGAGAGGGGGGCAGGTATGGAGAGTCAGGGGAAAAGAGGAACCATGCGTTCTCAATAAAGCACCCCCTCCCTAGATCACCCCCCCCTACCCACCCCACACAGTCTTGCTTTCTTACCTTGTCCTTTCACTACATCTGTACAGTGTGAGTGGGCTGAAGTACATGCAAGGAATGTGACTGTTTGTTGTGTTACTGTGTAAACATGAGGCATGCAGTTTTTAAAAATTACAAATAATGGGCTTCCTCTTCGCCGTAATGACTCGTATAATGAAGATTTTGACTCCCATTTCTTGGTATTATTAGTTGTTAATACTGCGGATCTTGCTATAGTATGGAGTGGGTTTGCTCGTGTTTTCAGGTTAATAGATGCGCAGCCGTTAGCGGTGAATGGCACCCCGCTGATTTTGGCTTCGCTTTATCATGCCTTGCATGTGTGTCCGTTTCATTCCACGCTCTGGTGACTCGTGACCCTGTGTCACATCGAGGCAAACGCGAGGCACAGAAGCATTACCGCCCGCTCACGGCTATTCACCTTCTCCGTTCCCCTTTTCAGTTTGCTCCTGTGTGCTTTCGGCTGCCACCTTCGACGACTCCACTCTCCTGGTTCCTCTGCCTCATATGCACTTTGTCTCACATCTGTTTCCCAGGGCCGGCATGGGCGTGGCAGGCTGGGTGAGGAGGAGTCCGACGTGGATATTGAAGGGTTTGAGGAAGATGATGACGGGAAGCCCAAGACCCCGGCTCCTGTGAGATCCGTGTTCGAAGTAGGATGGTGGTAGTGGGCGGGTGGTGGTTCGGTGATATCTCACTAACTCCTCTGATTTCTCGCTCGTGTACGATGGATATGCCTTCAGGCAGAAGAAGGTGACTTGGAGGATGAGGATGAGGACGATGAAGATGATCTCCTGCTACCTCCACGGAGGCGCCTGCGTGGTCATGATGACGAGGAAGAGGAGGAAGATGAAGGCTCCAGCCGGCCTGCCCAAGCCAGTGTGCTCTACCAGGATCTGCTCATGTCAGATGGGGAGGATGACGCCAGTGAAGAAGAAGGAGATAATCCTTTCTCCTGTGAGTGGGTGAAAATGGGCAGAGTGAAGGACCATTTCGCGTCCTTGCGGAAAACCATCTACTCAACTTGCAGGACCGTGCAGAAGTCTTGGTAGTCAAAGGAAATGTTTAAAGCTGTTTATCTGGGTAGTAAATATATATTTGCTCTGAAAAATTTTTTACATTAGAACATATGCCAGTTAACAGTGACACGATAAAAGCTGAAAGAAATTTCTTCTGTTCTCCAAAAAGTTACTGATATGTTGTTTGACGGCGAGATGACCACCGCTTCAGTTCCTAAAGTGATTGGGTCAAAAAAAAAAACAAAACATGGATGGGTTTCTGCAAATAGTGGGGTGATTTTAGCAGAGGTTTTAAATGGGTGAACTGACACACTTTGAGGCAGATCGTAGTTTTGCACCAACATGAACATCATTTAAGCATCGTTTTCTTTGACATGAACATCATTTAAGCATCGTTTTCTTTGACTGCCTAAGACTTTTGCACAGTAAAGTATGCTGATGAGAGATTCTGCTGTGATGGTAACCCGTGTTTAGCATATGAGATCTCAACAACTGCCCTAATTCTTAAATTTTCACATTTCCATGCTGCTCTGCCAAAGCTTTTTTTTTTTTTTTTACGCATTTCCGCAAAGTGTAAATAATGTCTGATGTCTGTCTGCTGAGCCCTGGTGACCTCTCCTCTTCAGCCATCCATCTCTCAGAGAGTGGGAGTGATTCAGACCGAGAGCTGGAGACGCGAGCTGCTCCTTCCAGGGGCCACCAGGAAATGGCACGTATGGGCTTGGAGCAGGATGAGAGCATGATGTCCTATGAGATTGAGGGGGCAGATGAAGCTCACCTTGAGGATAGCAATGTCAGGTCAGTAGAGCAACTCACCTGAATGACCACAAACACACCATTTAATTTTATGATTTTATGTGGAATTGTGTGGTTATGTAGCTTAGACTGAGAAGTACTTGGGAGTGAATTAAAATGACATATATGGGTGATGCAGTCATCTTGTCTCTGATGCATGCCTCTGTGTATTGGTGAAGTCTGCTGTTCATGTTGATTGGAGTCTCTGAAGATTTTATCGTTTGAGTTCCTGCATGTCTATGGTGGCCCCTTAAGAGAGAACTAGCAGATGGATTATCTACTCTTTCACATTTGATCATTAAATCACACGTGGCTTCCTCACTTAGCTATGGCAGCTACGAGGAGGTGGAGGGCCAGAGCCAGAGACAGTCCCGCGGTTTGGGCAGTCAAGAAGGGTTTGGGCAGAGCGAGGAGGAGGATGAGGAAGATGACGACGACGAAGAGGAGAATGCGTCAAGGAGGCACGGCCCCAGTGTCTTGTCTCAGGTCCAGCTTAGTGAAGATGAGGAAGATAGCGAAGAGTTCAGGTCCATTGGGGGGGACAGTGATATGGACTCGGACACCTAGAGGACACCACAAGGACTGACCTTTTCACTTACCTCATCGTTGCCTCAGGCTGTACACATTGTTAATATTAATATATCCAGAAAAAAATAACCCTATCAGTGCCCATTGATCCAATTAAAGATCAGTTTGGTCTTTTATTTCCATTTCACATTTCTAGAAATACTGGGTACTTTGGCTGTGTTCATTTTTAGTTCAGAATTAATTTTTACAATTATTTGTTTGCTTTTGTTCTTTTTTTGTAATGCCTCATTTCCTTTCAATAAAAAAACAGGAACCATGTAGTATTTAGTAACCGATTTCAAACACATGGGGGTTGCTCATTGCCGTTTATTTTTTTTTGCCGTTTTTAAACCGTTGTATAAGAAGGTAAATGCACAGCTTGTTGCGTGTGGGGTTGTTCTTTGCCTCCACAGACATACAATTAAAAATGCGTTATGCATTGCTATTTACACGATCTTGGAGAATCCTTTATCAACTGTGTGTAACTGTATTTATGGAGCAATTTTCTGAAATATTTATAATACATTATTGATTTCGTTACAATAAAAGATCTCAAGATTTAAGGTCTCAAATATATGTAAAACATAACAGAAATTACACAGGTGTGGAGAAGTTGATAATTACTTTTGGTGCTGGGATAGAGCTGCTCTTAAGCAGAGGGGTTTGTCTTGGTGGTGGCATGAGGCTCGGTGGGTTAGCTTATCTGTGATCAGTCGGTTGCTGGTTTGAGCCCCGGCTGCGGTAGAACAGTCACATCTCTGTTGGACCTAAAATATTCTGGGGCCCTGGATTAATGGCTGAACATCAGGCTTCACTCTCAACTGTGGGGTTCAAAAGAGCAAGATGGAATTTTTCAAAAGACGTACCAGTAGTTGTGAAAACAAGCAAAGCATCTACAGCTACAGCGGGATCTTGATTTAATTACTGACTGGACCGATACCTGGCAGATGAAATTTAACATAGACAAATGTAAGGTACTCCATGTAGGGAGCAGAAATATAAAGTACAGG
>JABFEA020000041.1:2380672-2405305 GCA_019775915.2 Cyphomyrus plagiostoma | reverse complement strand
CTTCCTGATAACGTAGTGCAAGCTGAATCCTTGGGTTCCTTTAAATCAGAGCTAGATAAGATTTTAACAACTCTGAGATATTAAGTTCTCCCCAAGCGAGCTTGATGGGCCAAATGGCCTCCTCTCATTTGTATAGTTCTTATGTTCTTATATGCTATTTTGCCAGTAAGCTTGAATTCATGTTCTCTCAACCTAACCAAAAGTTAATCAACAACAAGCAGGGGCATTGTTAGAATCATCCATGCTTGCCTAGCGACTTAATCTGTCCAAAGGTTCTCAAACGAAGAGCAAGGCTGTTGAAATATCTGAGCTAATCAAATCACTTAGGCTTATTCGGATTCGTTCGGGGCTTCACCCTCAAAAGTCCCCGGGTAATTAAGCTAATTTGTTCTCTTTAATCAGAAATTTAATTACTGTAGCATACATGTTAATATATTCCTTCCATGTAAATTTTTCATGTAAAATGAGCATCACAAATTAATTGTAGCATTAAAAAACAAAATGGTTTATTCTTATGCCTACAGTGACAATTATGCGACCATATAAGATTGCATGTGTTATCTTTTCACAAAACGATTGAACCAGCAATACATTAGTGGGGGGGGGGGGGGCATTCATCACTACTAGTTTTCAGTGGTCAAACACTGGAGCTAGCTACTTGAGAAAAAAAAATATCACATTTTCCAATTTCCATACAGCTGCCTAAGGGATATTTTCATGACAACTTAATTTCCAACAGTAGTCAAAACTTCCGAGAACAACCTCAATCCCATATTTTCCTCTTCTGCTGCACAATTAAATCAACTAAATGTATTTGCGCAATAATACAGGAAAGAAAACATTTATATTGAATTTATATTAAATAATGAGATTGTAAGGTAGGGTACATCTGCAGTTTATTGCAAAACATTTAAATGTTAAAAAAAATAAAAATATAAAAATCTGAATGAGCAAATATGTAAATACACCAATTTCACCACTTAGTGCTACTAAGCTATTCAACGCTGTGTTTTTGTAGCAATTTAGGGTTCAGTCAAGAAGACAAGCCAATTTGTCCGGTAAATAGTATTGGAGGTGGGTCACAGATCTAACATGAGTTTTAGTGGCCTTTTCCTCACATATCACAACTCTAAGGTGAGGGGTACAGTGGGAACATTACAGAAATGATCAATGAAAGCAGTAGTACTATACGTCAAGGGCACTGACCATAACAGCACACGTCACAGGTGTCAGCAGAATGACAGATAAGCAGTATTGTGTGGTACATCAAAGTGGACTAAACATTTGAATATTCATGATGCCAAAAACCTGAGGGTAATGTGGGAGCCAAAAACTCACCAACACTGAAAATAACACTTCCCATCATTCTCAAATATCAATAGCAAATATTACAATGAAAATGAAAACCCACCCACTAACTGTCAATGGGTTCATGAGCTGTAAATAAGGATCACTGAATTTGAAAATAATCTTGCATCATTTTGACGCATCATAACTTGCTAATCACAAACTGATCAGAAGTAGAACGAATAACAGATAATAACAATTGGAAATAAAGTGTTTATGGCATATATAACAGTGCATGAACACATTACAGAACCTGAAAGAAAAATTCAAGGTGTGAACATGCATGTGCTCCTGACATAAAAAGATTATGGGTAATATGTTCAAGAATACAAGCTTATAAAGACATTTTGTAAGTTAATTTAATTGTTAGTGTCATCCATCAAGTGCTACTGTATATTGCTATCGGGGATCTATTGACCCTTGAGCAACCTACTCCTCCAATCATCTCCATCACCCCAGAGGAACCTTTTTGGACAACAGTTAATATACTGTGGTGGTTCTCAATTAATCAGTTTGTCCCCCCCAAAAAAAAAGAAAAATGAAAACTTGCAAATGCTAACGTATCAACATCAGTCGTTGATTTGGTCTTGGGGATGGAATAACAAATGCACCCTCAAACAATGAAGATGCAACAGACGCTAATTTAGTAGATTTATAGCAGAACTCCAATGTAGACATATTACACTTACATGGTGTAGTATTTGAACAGAATGGAACAAATGGAAAAAAAAAACCCTTGAAATCTGACAAATGATATTTTTAGAGCAAAACGATGCAAACAAAAGTGAAGACATTATCATGACGTAACCCCTCACCCATAATTTATAACCCGTTTCTTTGTCTTTACCATTTGCAAATGGATGGTGAGCATTATCAATAAAAAGTAGAATAGTTCTGTATAGTTCTTATATAAATACATGTCTCTACTATATTGTGAAAAGGGCTTTTTACACAGTGATTGGGGGGAGAGTGATTAACATTACATCAACACTTCTTTGTGATGCCTCATAATATGCTGTTTTTTTTCCGAGGGCCTGCGGAAGCCTTTCTTGCAGTAATCACACCGGTGTGGATAGTCTTTGGTGTGAATGGATATGACATGACGTTTAAAACCTGAGGCATCAGTAGTGTTATATTCGCAATACTGGCACTGGTAGACCTTTCTGCCGCTGTGCGTCTTCATGTGCTTCTTCAGTTCATTTTGGTGATGGAAGCCCCGCCTGCAGCGCTTGCACTTGAACGGCAGGTCCTTGGTATGGACCGACAAGATGTGCCGGCTGAGTGTGAAGGGGTCAGAGGTCTTGAAGTCACAGTGCCGGCACTGGTGCACCCTGCTGCCCTTGTGCGTGTCCGCGTGCTTCTTGAGCTCAGAAGGCCTGTGGAAGCCCTTTTCACAGACATCACACTTGTGCGGAAAGTCCTTAGTGTGAACAGAGATGACGTGCCTCTTAAGGTCACTGGAGTTTGTGCTCTTGTGGTCACAGTGCGGACACTGATGAGTCTTGTGTCCCTGAAAGATCTCAGTATGCTTCCGCAGCTCCTTGTCATCAGCGAAGGCCTGGGTGCAGTGGCCACACTTGAATGCCAGGTCACTCCCATGCTTGCTCTTGATATGAGTCTTTAAGTTCGACTGATCAGCACAGCGAAACTCACAATGCTGGCACTGATACGGCTTCTCGCCTGTGTGTGTCCGCATGTGTTTCTTCAGCTCAGACGGATGCCGAAAGCCTTTGCCGCACTCCACACACACATGGGCAAAGGTTTTGCTATGCACGGCCAACAAGTGCCGGTTTAGCAGGCCCTGTTCAGCCGTCTCGTAGTCACAGTACTTGCACTTGTGAAGCTTGGGGTCCCGGTCTCGCAATATGAGCTTGTTCGAACTGAGAGGACTAGCCTCGCAGTAGCGCCGTGTATACTCTGTGAATTCTGGGAGCTTCTCACTCTTGATGATCAATTTGTGGCTCTCCAGGTGGTTATGGAAGCTCACCTTCTTGTTGGTGGTAAAGTCACAGTCTGTGCACTGGTATTTCTTCTTGAACATGTGGTCGGGATGGTTTTTCATGTGGCGCTTCAGGAAGCCTCGCGATTTGAACTTCTTCCCGCAAACATGACATGGGTAGACCGTCAAAGGCTGTCCATCTGGGCCAATGATTACAGCTAAAATTTACAAACAGAGGGAAGGGTATAACAGAAACAGATTTACTAAGATTCAGAAATCTATGGGGAAGTGGGTCAAAAACAAGCTACATGCAAGATAATGACAATAACAAAATGACGTAGACAAACATTAAGAGTACTATAAACGAAATACTATAATGCTAAAATCACACACCAGTCTGGCAATGGCGAGCCTCTCCTCTCTTTTTCTTTTTGGTCCTCTGCTTGAGAGCTCTGCCAGTGCTGAGGCTGTCACTAATTTGAAGGTATTGAGTGGCTGGTCTGTTTTTGTTCTCCAGCCTTGGTTCCAAACTGTTACCTGTGAAGGAAGTACAGGGTTTTTTTTTTTTTTTTTTTAGAAAAGTAATGAATATTGAAATCTTAATTTAGAACAAAACAATTAGACAGAGAAAAGCATTGAAGGTTAATAATAATTCTCTTATATATTTCAATTATCATACATTTCCCATGAGCCAAAATTACAACATGTATAAACCTTTTCGTGGCACCAAGTATCCATAGAAAACAGGGCTGGGTGACAAAAAACCTCTACTTATCGTAGAGATAAAATGATAAAATTTAAAGGAGAAACTTCGATGATACGTCGATAAGGAATATTGCTTGATAGTTCAATTAGCTGATGTGTACTTATGGTACAGACTTACTGACTAAAGTCCAAGACCTAACAGACTGGTTCTGTGTATTGAAAACCACCGAAAACTCACGCCGACTATAACTGGAAATTCTGCAGAAGTATTTCACCACCTGAAGCATTGCCATCCAGTACACCATACAGTGGCAATCAAAATTAGAGGACAAGACATTTTTGTCACAGTCGGAATTCAGTTATTCTAGCATGAATAGAAGGCCTGCATCTGAATCATATTTCATCAGAGAAAGATAAGCCACATCACAAAATAAATGGTTTAAACAAGAAATCTGAAGAAGGCATACGACCAAAATTAGAGAACAGTCAAAATGTTTTGTAGAAGTTGACAAATGAATTGTCAACTTTTTTTGATGGTTACAACTTTCAGAAATTAGGAAGTTTGCTTTCCCTGACTGGCACATCAGCGCCCCCTAGTCATAACTAATTTCTCACATTGCTGAGTTGATTTTCATATAACAGTTTCTTCCACAGTTTGGTAAATATAGTGGGTTTGTTTGCTATAATTTTGTCACCAATTACCTTCCATAGCTTCTTGATAGGGTTCAGATCAGGACGCTGGGCTGGCCATATCATCACCTTGATGTTCTCAGCTTTGTGGAATTGGTTCACCTGTTTTGCAGTGGGGTATGGGCGTTATCATATAAAGATGACTGGCTGACTGGGTGAGTTGGGCAGAAACCACATGTTGCAGAAGGAGGTTCTGATGCTCATTAGCATTCACCTTAAAATGTAGCCATATGAGAGGCCTGACTCCTGCAGCAGAGAACATACCACATACAATGACTCATACCCCTCCCAACTTTTCTGACGACTTCACACACTTTTGGTGGAGTCTTTCTACAATCCAACGCCACAAATAATGTATCCCATCTGAATCAACTAAATTAAACTTGCTTTCATCACTAAAATTAACTTAACTTTGGACCAGCTCCCCGCTGTCCACACAACATGCCCCTCAGCACAGGGTAGGCTAGCCTTCTTGCTGAGGTTCTTGGTCACCTCAAAATGGGCTCCCAGAACATATTGTCCCAGATGCGAGACTCCATCAAGACAAGTTCTTTTCCTGCCCAGAACTAATTCGGTGAGCCATTCCAACTGTTGAACAGATCCTTCACTATCATCCTGTTCACTTGTGTTCTAATCATATGTGGGCAACCAGCTTTTTTTGGGACTTACATTTCTTTGTTTTATTGTACAATTTAAATATTTGAGAAAAGAATAACTTCTAACTTCTCTTCCAGTGGGTCATCCTATAAGCTGAACAACCCGACGTCACAGGGCTTTAGCACCTTGGATAGGTCCACTATCTCGCAAAATGCCTACCAATGTCGCCAACACAGATTGGTATGTAATATAATATATTTCAGATTAGATCGAAAAACTGTCAAGTATAAAAAAAAAAATCACTAATTTTGATTGCATGCCTTCTTCAGATTTCTATTTTAAACCATGTATTTTATGATGTGACATACCTTTCACTGATGAAATATGAATAAATACATATATTCGTGTTAGAATGACTTTTAAATGTGGATAACCTGTGACTTTGCATATTACAAAATGTCTCATCCTATAATTTTGATCACTACTGTACGGAGTAGTTACAGTCATAAATGCCAGCAATTAGGGTGTTCACTTGCAATCTGAAGAAATACTTTATTTGCGCTTTCAACCTGTTTAAGGGGAGAATCCTTAGGTATTTTTAAGCAAACATGAAGCCTTGAAGTAAAGAAATAATAAAAATAATTCACAATTTATCAACGGATATAAAGAAGAAAAAAAAAAGATAAAATTTTGCCATAATGCCTAGCACTAACGGAAAATAAAGGACTCTGGTTTCTCCACATTACCACCATGAAACACCTGACGTGTTGCTGGCTGAAGGAGCTGAGGAGATTAACTCAGTTTACCATAGGCAGCAGCCCACGCCACAGGGACGAATGTCTTGTTGACAGGTGGTTCTTCCAGTGCTTCTTTGATAGCAGGGGCATCCTCTTCCCCTACGATTACTTCCATGTATACTTCATCAGTAATCTCTGCAGAATCTGTATAAAGATAAATATAAACGCGATGGCTGACTTCTCATGCTTTCTAGAAGTTGAAGCTAGAGAACATTAGAGGTCATGATGAAGCTGTAATACTGCTTAAAATATATTTGAAAATTCCAACAGTTTGAACCCTTCAGTTTCAGATCTAGTGCTTGCTTTCCTTCCTGTACAATGTTAAATCTAAACCATAAGGAGATACAAAATTCTCATTAGGATGTTAAATTAGTATTACTGTTTTGCATTTTTTTTTTTTTTTAAAGAGAATCTAAATGATTTTGTGCCATCAATGCACTGCCATACAATAGAGATGTACAGCATATTTTCATCAAATGACAATACTTCAATATTCAAAGCAGCTATTAGCAATTCAGTGCAACACTGACATTTAACAGACGCTGTAGGTTGTATCTATGTTAAGACCAAGCTACTGTCCATCCCAACTATGTTCTCTATTGGAGTTTGACTTTTGAATATTTCATTTTGAATGACAAACTGCAATTAATTCATGCATTATCACAACTCACGCTCTATTCTCATGTGTAACTAAGATTTTGATACCTTTAATACGTAATTTAAATGAACAAACAGAATAATTACAATTAGCCTTATGTCCTACTTTTTTAGCTAATCTGTTTACAGGATGCATTACCAAGTACTTTTATATTTAAGATGCCACTTAATCTTCACTGTACATACTGGGCAATATACAATATACTTTTATTTTTGACAAACACCATTACTTAAAATGTGTTCTGGTATATAGCATACTAAGCAGAAACCTTGACTGGTTTAACAAGTTATGTTAATCTCAATCACATAAAATTTAAATGCATTTACAAGACAAAATATTAAATTGCTCTGTAATTACTTGTGCAATAAATCAGCAGGAGATTCATGCTTCAGGCATGTTTAATTTCAAGAAAAATAACATTTTTGTGTTAACATTTATAGTTCTCATAATTCAGTAAATATGTAAACATCACTCACTGAGCTCCTCATCTTCCTGGGAAGTGTCTCTTACTGCCATGTAGACCATCTTTTCTTTTTGAGGCCTCCCAATAGAAACTGCCTGCTCCAGTCCAGCATGGCCATTAGGAAAGTCACTCTCTGTTACAACCTCTGTCCCACCTGGAGTGACAACAGACAATACCACAAGTGGTTATGGTTCTTGGTCTCAGCTAATGTCTTTGGGGGTTTTAAAATTAAAGTTATGACCAGGGCAGGACTATGGGGAACAGCTTGTATCTTCAACAGAAAGGGTTACAAATCACACGAAGAGGATTATGAATCTCTCTTAGTAATGAAAAAAGCAAATGAATTGTACATCTAAAAACCTATGGTTTCCTTTTTTGATAAGTAGTTATCTTAGTGCTTAACATGTTTAGAACTCACACACATGAGATTTCACTTTTCATCTTGCTGAATAATGAGAGAATACTTTAATCTTAATCTCAGATAAGTGCTTTGAGGAAAAAGTGTACCAGAACTGAGAGCATGGAACATTAAAACAGAGAAAAGCACATTTATAAAACAAAGTTTTTTTTTTTTTACCTATATCCACATCATCATCAGCTTCTGCTTTGAAGATGTACACCTTAATGACCTCAGAGCCATAGCCGTCCCCTTTGGATCCCTCATCGGTCTCCTCTGTACTTATCTTCAGAGGAGCATTCCCTATATCAAGCTTATCCCCAACTTCATCCACTGTGGAAACAAAAACCAACATGTCTTCTACACCATCACAAGCATTATCAGTTTAATGTGGAAATGGAACAACTCAGAATTATTTACAAGTAGGAGAAAGGTCAAATTTACATTCTAAAATGTACCAAAACTAGTATAGTTTTAAATATCTTATGCAATTTACATTCTAAGTATAAAAAGGTTTCCATGTGCAGTTTCTATGTTTTGCATTTACATAAATCTAAAATATGGTAATAGATATTTCACACCAAATACATCCAGCAAATAGATCCTATTTATGGATGCCACTAAATACCTTGTAGTACAGCTGGCTGATATCACATCAATATTATATCGCACATGCACAATAATCACCAGGGCTTCAGATAACAGAATTAAACATCTGGCTGGACGGCAGATTTTCAGTACTATACGGACTTTTATTTATGGCCACAAATTGTTAAGCAGATCAGTAGCGTGCCTAATACACTAATTAGATGTGTTTTGTGACACCCAAAAGTTCTGTATATAAAATTGAAGTAGGGATCAGCGATATGACTAAATATTTTTCCCCCCCCCAAATGATAGATAATTATCGTCACACAATTCCTTATTTCTTTACTTCAATACTCCATTTTTGCTTAAAGATTCCATAAAATTACCCTTAAAAAAGGTGACAAATTAACTGGACCGCAAATTGGAAATCTACAATTAATAAATAAATCCTACATAAATTGTCATAGGGTGTAACACTAGAAAACACCAACTGTATGCTTTCTTACTTGGTTTTCTCTCTGACTGCTTCACTGTTCATTCCAGAGAATGTGATTGGCTAGGGCTGGGCGATACTCCATAAAAATATCACAATATTTTCATACATTTTCACAATGCCGATATTTACCACATTATTGTAAAATTCATATGTAAAAAGTAGTAAAATGACAGTTTGTTTTGATCTTGATGGCCACAGTAATTTTACTAATAGTTGTGTAAAACTAGTGTATTATTAATTATACAAGTGTTATATCACAATACAACATTCAAACTGATGATATGAATGTTCATAATCATTATATAGACTAGCCCTATCCTGAAGGATTGTGCTTCTCAAAAACTGAGATTTC
This sequence comes from Cyphomyrus plagiostoma, assembly GCA_019775915.2. Lineage (NCBI taxonomy): Eukaryota > Metazoa > Chordata > Actinopteri > Osteoglossiformes > Mormyridae > Cyphomyrus > Cyphomyrus plagiostoma. The sequence continues at coordinate 2,396,276 of JABFEA020000041.1, read as the reverse complement.
AGTTGATGATGATTATACATTAATTTAATGAGTAAATGTTGGTGACTGCATAATAGGGAGAAAATTAATAGTTTTAGATAGCACAGATCACTTTTACAATACACAACATACTCTCAGTCACCACTTTATTAGGTACGCTTAGCTAGCATTTTATCTCCAGAGCTGCTTCAAGAGTGGACAAGTTCAGAGTAGTAGTGTGTCTAGAGAAGCTTTTCTGCACTGAGCTGTTATTTTTGCACTTGTGCCCTTCTTGTTCGCTTTAATGAATTTGGTCATTCTTATGTCATTAACAATGAGTTTTTGTCCAGAGAAATGTCATGGACTGCAAATTTTTTGTTTATTGCACCATTAGATTATTTTAATCCCTGAATGGTGAGATGCTGAAACCACAACGTTTGGTGCCAGTGATAACATGTGACAATCATGCATTGCATATCTTAGCTATCACAATGATTAGCCAAACAATAAGTGATCCTCTTCACACTGAATATTCAGCTGCAGCCACAGTGCTATATGGGGGAAATGGGTGCTCACTTTAATAGGCAGGTATACCTAATAAACTGGCCACTAATAAAACTATTTATCAATACATTACAATTCACTGTGACAAATAATGAAGTAATATGCCAGAAAATATACAAAGCCGTCTTAAAATATTTGAAATTTGTATAAAAACTGGTTACTAAAAATGTTTGCTGAAACAAACAAAGAAAAAATTAAACACCTTAATTAACAATAGTTTGTAAAGGAGTACACCTAAAAAAATGACAAAGGAGGAAAAACTGCATAACGCTAATTTTCTAAAGACTAACAGATGGATTTTCTTTGACGTGGTTCATGTACTAATCTAATAAAATTATAAACTTGACGAGCAGTTATTTTTCCTTGTATTTTTGGATATTCCAGGATAAATGAGAAATGTTTGTGGAGAATACAAAATAAGGCATCCTTAGTAAAATTATAAAAGGAAAAACTATGTAGAAATATTCATTTTAAGCAGCAAAATATTTATTAGAAAGAGCTTAAATTTTCTCAATAAATTGTTTGGTTGGGTTTCACCAAAGCCTGTTACACTACACATTCAATCTAGCTTCTTAATCAGAAGTCCAATAAAAGGAGAAAACACTAAAAAATTGAGGGAAAAAAAAAGCACTTTATAACTGGGTACCGATGAACTCACAGGAGATCATTAGGTAGTCCTCGGAGGATCTCTTTTCATCCTCATCTTCTGCCTTAAGGTTGACTGTAGAAGCTGGTATACCCTGATGAGTCTGGACGACTGTTTCCAAATCACAGTTGGAAACCATCACCTCTTCCGACACCATTTCAAAGACTTGATCTGGGACATTAACAGACTCTTCGATGAGGTCAGCAGTGATTACATGGTGATCAGACTCCAAGGCCTCTTCGATGGCCACTTCAGCACCAAGAGTAGACTCTGACACAACCATACCATCAGCATTCACCATTTCGTCGGGGGGGATGTCTGGTTCCTCAACCACCTCTTCCTCCAGATCATCTTCTAGCGTGATGTCCTCGCTTGTGACCACATCCGACACCAGCACTGCCTCCGGGACTGATACCACGATGTGGTCACCATCGATGTGTGCCATACCCCCCATGCCAGCTACTGAAATTTCAAAAAGCTAAAGTTTATCTATGAAGTAACAAAAATTTGCTGGATGACATCACTCACAAATGACAAAATGATACAGATAACAAAAATAAAACATTTGCATAAGATATTTAAAGATTGCCCAAATCCCCAGTCAAACCATTTTTTTGAACATTTGAAAAATAATTGGATCACCAACAGCAGCATACAATCCAACCAGTTTAACAGTCAGTGTTTTACATTACATTAAATTCACAACCGCTATAAAAATTTAGGAATGGATTTTGCCTGGTATACATACCAAAGTCCTGCATTATCATTGTGTGAGGCATTTTTGTATCTTGCAACTGAAACTCCAAGACTCCTCCACCTTGGTCCATTATGTATTATTCTCAAAAATCTTCAGAAAAGGGGAAAAATGAATAATGGCAAACTATGTGAAATCATTGCACCTTTAATGACTAACAGCAAAATCATCCTGGCTACGCATACAAATGAAAATATAAATTTATCTGAAATAAAATTTACATCTGAAAATGATACAACGTTGACTAATTGTGTGTTTAATGGAAAACAAGACAACTAAGGAAAGCATCATTTCCTTTAAGGCATTACAAAATTTTCATCACGGTCAAGCGTAGTACAAATTGGGCATAAAATGAAATTCCATAATGCACTAACCTTCACATTTGATGTAATTTTCTCAAACAAACCAGGATCAAAGAGTGTGGGTTTTTCTCTTCCATCAAGGAGAAAAGAAACCTAAGGGAGAAGAATTTTATTTTCTTTGTGTTTAGCTGCTACCTTTATCAATGACAGGTCTGTGTTGAAGTAAGAAATACATCCCTGGAATAAACAAAAAATGCAAGATGTGTAAGAACAGCAATTGACATCTCTCAAACCTCATATTTAGAGAGGTGTAGAAATATTTTGTTCCTATGTTTAAGGTTTGAATAGTTTAGCTCTTTCCCCCTAATGTAAGAAGTTTTGTTAAATTGCCTAAAGTATTTGAAGGAAACTTTCTGCTTTAATTTTGTTTTTCGTTATACATTTTATTCATTTACTACAGTTCTTTGGCCATTTAACCAAGCAATGTTCAGTAGTGTTGTTAATTTCGGTCCCTATCTTCGAAGGATTGTCTTTTTCCTACTGTCATAACTTCCAGACATTGCACCTTGGCACACAATAGAGGAAGGGAGGCTGTTTCAGAGTAGAATAATTGCCTGAAATCATTACTAATTTGCAGAATTATACTTTAAACCTATACTATTACAATTGTTCTTGTACAAGTATTTAACAAAACAAATCAAATTTAAAACAGAATCTAAATGAAAGGTACAGGCATTTAGCGAAATATTTTAATTGAATTAACTGAAATGAAGGGCTACAATTACAATAAACACACAAAAACCATTTTGAGCAATTTGAACAGAAATCAAACAAATGAGTATAATGTGCCTGATATTTAGTTTAACACATTTAAAATACCAGTTAATCTATTGTTTTTTTTTTTTTTTCTTTCTTTTACACTAGAAACAAGCACTTTGTGCACATGTGCACTTCGTCTGGCTTTAGAGTGCTGTATGGAGACCACGTTCCCCATGGTGAATATTTGCTCGTATATAGTTTTATTATTCTACATAAGTGTTTTATCCACAAATGCAAACTAGTACAACAAAATAATACAATAGAGGGCTGTGCTTAAAAATTAACCACTGTTCAACTTGATGTATAAGCAGTGAAGGAATGTAGAAGAAGTGACTGATTATCAATGTAATGAAACCTCTATCTATAGATTATTCTCCCCCTGCCGTTTCCCCTCATTATTTCACTTTGTTTACTTTGCACTTCAATTTGATCAGCCTTTTTCTCCTTTCCCTTAAATAAATAGTTATAGTACTTATAGTAATTTTGTGTTAAAGTTTGGCATTCATTTATTTATGGCGTATACAAGATCAACCCTCTTTAATGTTTTTGAACTTGAACAATTATTTTAACAATACTTCTGCCTTATTTGTTCAATAATGTGTCAATGTAACTGTAGGTTCCTGTAGGTCAGGGTAATTCAACTCATGGTCCTCGAACTGCTGGTTTTCCAGCCTTCTTTTACCTGTCAGTCAGGTGTGAAGCCTCTGACCAATCAGAATCAGTAATTATTAAACAACTACCTGGGAGAACTGAAAACACGGCCTGGATTTGTACTGGAGGTCCAGAGTTGAAGAACCCTGCTGTAGGTGAACATACTCATACCAATGCTTGCGTTCTGGGGCCTTGCCCACACATGCACGGGTATTTTTTAAAAATGTAGCTTTTTCTATGCACTTTGGCCTTTCATCCACATGGAAACAGCGTTTTAGGTCACTGAATATGCAACTTTTGTAAAAACCTATGCAGGGTGAAGATTTTCAGAAAATCTGTTTTCAGTGTTGATGTGTAGACAGGGAAAACAGTTTTTGGCTTATAAGTAATGTCAGACTGTGCTCTGTTGTTGACTTTCTTTGACGTCAGAGCATGCGTAGTTCACTGTTTACATTAGCAGCTTTTAGCCTAACAGAACAGCCAATATGGCTTCTGATTGGCCAACATGGCTTTATGATTAGAGATATATCACCACCTGTTGGTTTGGCATGCTCTTGACAGCATGTTTTAGCGTTTTCTTATGGACAGATTTTTTTTGTTAACAGGAGAAAAAACACTTAAAAATAACCATGTACATGCAGCTAAGGCTTGGTCCTCAGGGACACCAATTAGGTGTGGGCAACAAAAAAATTAATTTTCACATGAAAGCATGAAAAATGACACCCGGGTAATTCATTAAACAGCATAAAATCTTGTTCACCGGGGGGGGGGAGCTGGGTGTGCCGATTCTTGTTTTTTCAGTGTCTGTAGAGACATACCACTTAATGCACGATCACCTCTTTGATCCAGGGTACAGGCATGCCTTGTGTGGCGCGGCTCCTATATGTGTAAATAACAGGCCTCAGGGTTGCCCCAGTGCTGCATTTTACCATGGAGTGCATATGTTTTTGTGAGCATTTACAGGAGTGTCATGTAAGTCTTTGGCTTCCGTCTGTGGCACTATTACTTGGCTCTGGCAGCGTGCAAATAATAAATGCTAGGTCCTAGCTTTTATAAGAGCTTTACTTAGAATACAACACAACCCACAATGCAAATCCTGCTACAATATACTGCATTACAGTTTCTGTTCTTTCATTGAACAAGGGTTACCGTTTGACATTTTCTCTCTTTGTGCTACAGTTTACTGCACACTGAGTTGTTGCAATGTGCTGCCTATGAAAATTGTCATGCTCTTTCTCATGATAGTTTTTCGATCTTTAGATTACTTTTGTTGTATGAACTTATTTTTGTACCTAGACAGTTCAGCAGAGTATAGTCTTCGGTTTTTGTTGACTTTGAAGTACTTCCACATCGCAGACATTTTGTCCCATTTATTTTGCTCAATAAGCATCCATCATTACGTGGTATCAGTTACAGGTATAGGTGCATTCTCATGAGTATAAGTGCATCAGCATGGTATTGGACCCAATACCGATACCAGTATCAGAATTGTTGCATCCCTAACACTGATCGTTGGCTGCTACTAGATTCCATGTTGACTCTAGCAGCACAAGACATGAACTACATCACCTCAAACAGTTGCTTGAGTTTACCAGTTTCATACCAAAAACAAACAGGGCTACTTCTTAAGACAGAATGGAAAAACACACGGCCAAAATTTCGCAACATTGCAGTATAACCTTTAACATTATTACTGCCCAAGGCTAGTCTTATTACTGTGGAAGCAGCAAACTTTGAAGAATTGGATATGCCTGACAAAGACCTCCATCTCCCCAAAAGAAACTTAATTTTGTTGCACACTGCACAATATCTCAAAGGACTACACAATCATAAATATTGTATTTTCTGGCAATGAATGTAAAACAAATGTCAAAAAACATTCTAATAAAAACACCATTCACTCTGTCAATCTATTTTACCAGCCAACCAAAAGAAAAGAAACACCTAATATAAAGGATCTAATAGGCTTTCAGTTTTCACTTTCAGTTTCAATATTTTTAACAGCATTATACATTTTCCTTAACAGTGTGTGGTGGACCATTCTTGAAGAAAAAGCCTCCATTTCTTAGATGGGTGAAGTAGTATTATCTAGTATTGATATATTAACTTATTGACTATTTTCTTACTGTTCTGCAACCATATAATTTCCTTAGGGATTAATACATTATTTGGATTGATTGATTAGTAGGAAAACTTTTTAAATACCCCAGAACTTTCCACACAGGTTAACTGACGTGTCAATCCAGGCATTAGCACTGACTGTGCAGTAAAAAATATCAATAATATATTAAGTCACAAGTATTCGCATATGCATTACGTATGGTGCACTGTGAATAAAAAGCTTTGTTTGAGAAGCCAGTTACTTTAGATGTTAACAGGTTTATTTGGAGAAGGTGACAACAGATACACCTTCCAGTTTTTAATTTCATCTAGCTTATATTATATTTTGCACTGCAGAAACAGTTAAGAGCATCGACCAAACTGGGTAATCAGCAGGGGGAAAAATGAGTAATATTCCCACAAGAAATTACATTAGTATACACTATACAGTAGCATCTTAAAACATATAAATGCAGGTATAAAAAAGAAAAGAAACTGTGAATATGAACGAGTATGAAAGTCAAATTCAGCCGAGATCTTGCTTTTCAAGATAGCAAGTAAGGTGTAAAACACTCCTGATATGAGCACAATGGTCTACATAAAATACATAACATTATTTTGTAACTGTCACTAAAAATTATCAAAAGATCCATGCTTATTAATTTCGTTTGCCTCACATTTTCAGAATAAACCGCACCACTTACTGTAACAATACTAAACGCAAAAATGGCAACACTGTTAAACTGTTAGTCTTTATTCACGTGACAACACAATGAATCATTCCGCTCAATCAAACGTCCAAGGCCAACAGGTGACAAATATTTACATAAACACATTTCTATCTTGACAGAGAAATTCGCCTTGAAACCGCAGAAAAATATTAACATGCTTTATTTATTACTACCGACGACTTATGTTTACAACCTCAGGTTACTCCAAGTATTACTACTAAAGTTCACGTGCATCTAATATACCCTGTTTATAAAACTGAAATTATACGTACTATCGTGCAAAGCAAGATCAGGACCAAATCTGATTGGATTTATCTGATAACACTATTACAAATAGGAAAATAGCAGAGGTGTTTCTTTTATTTATTTTTTTAAGAAAAAGAAAAAAACTAAGTCACGAGGCTAGCCTGGTTAAAATGACCAGTTGTTGTAGCGTATAACTGCACAATATCCAAGAGCAAACGCCTAAACCTCTAGCTAATTTACTTTCCCCGCCTAGGCGTATTCTTTACATGACATCTCCTAATAGGCATTTTACAGTGCCTACATATTTAATTTCCAAAAAGTACAATGTTAGAGTGCCTACTTCCAATTTAATCTTTGCTTTGATAATAATTACCTCCCAACCGTGCATCGCCGCTGCTGACTGATTAAACATTGCTGCTTCCCTTGTCAGATTATCTGTAGACTTAACGAAAAAAACAACCATCGAAAAACATTCATAAAAAATACAGCATAGACCATTTAAATGCTCTACAAGTTGTGCAGGACACCAGACAGACAATAAATCAATACAGCGACATGGTTAAGGAAAGACATTCAAATTGTGAGACTATAGGGTGTGCACATAAATAGAACTAGCTAGTTAGCTAGCTGTGAATGCTGTCACAGACGGCCGTCTTGTGTTCCGCCATTTTGTACATCCCTGAGTAAAATAAAATAGATATAAATAAGCTAACTTCAAAACAGACGTGTTTCTAGCTGTAGCCATATACATTTAATAGATGTCGCATCCATTAATTATACTGCAATATGTGCAAAGGCACAATAAAAATGACACCAAAACCGTTTCTTCGCGGTCGGTGTTTTTCAAGCTGTTTGACAAGGCCCCAAGGCCAGTCAGCTGGGCCTTTGTCATACAAGACCAGTTTCCCCAACAAATTCTTACCGTGCAGAGTAACTTTTCTCCACTCGGAGTCACCCCCAGCAGCCGCGGGAACGTTTTCTCCACTATCGTTGTATATTAATCCCAAATGCTGTATTTTCCTCTCCAAATAACAGACGCTGCGGCCTGCACATTCTCGGTGCCGGTTCGCTCCTTTCCAGGCCCTGACCAATCAGGCGGCTCGTTGACAGCTCTGGCGAGGGAGGAGAGAGCGAGTGAGGGAGGAGAAGAAGGAGATGTAGGAGAAGGAGACAGAGCGTGCGGCCTCTCCGCCATGGAGTTCTGCCTTTACGTCATTCGGCTGAAGGGCCCCGCAGCCCGAGCGCTCTTGCTGGACTTAATAAGTGTGCCGTGCTATTTATTGCCTCTTGTCTGCATGCGAAATGTCTGCTGCTTTTACTTAAACCAATAAAATGCAAAACAGTTTTGTATATTTCGGTTACCTGTCAGATTTTTTCCCTCTGCTAGTCTACGGTTAATGGCGAATAGTGCAGTTTTCCTTGTTGCCGATCGTTAGCCACACAGCTAGCTAGATACCGCTAACCTTAAAATTATCGTAGCTATGTTAGGTATCTCGGGTTAATGAATTCGACTAAATTCGAGTAGTTCATATAACGCTAAATATACAGCCACTAAAAGATTTTATGTTCCTGCCTGAAGGTGTAACGAAAAAGAAATCTATTTCGTAATGTTATATGCAACGTTTTTTTTATTATTTCAAAATAATTTTAGAATTAGTGTAGTTCTCATGATCCCACGTATAAAAATCGTTTTGTAAAGTTAGTGCTTATATTCTTGTGTTAAATGTCCCGCAGAAATATATTGCGCCATATGCTTGCGCGGCATCTATTTTGTGGCGGACTGCTGGTGCATTCAAGAAAACCTTCGCTTCCATTAATACAGTAATAATGAAGAGTCTTGCAGGTTGACTCTGGCTGAATTACGTCTCTCAAATAGATTTTTAAAAGTATATGGCAATGTTGTTTTGCTGAAGCGTACAGTAAGCATGTGTAAAGCAATTTACAATCCGAAACTTTTTGTTTTTGTTGTACAGTAGTGATCAAAATTAGAGAATATTAAATTATTCTAATCTGAATACAAGAAATATACAACCCCCGGCCATTTCACTAGGTATGCCTTGCTAGTACAGGGTTGGACTCCCTTTTGCCTTCAGAACTGCCTTAATTCTTTAATTCTCCATCGCATATATCCAACAAGTTGTTTTGAAACATTCCTCATGACTTTGGTCCTTGTTGACATTATAGCAGCATGAAGTTGCTGCAGATCTGTCAGCTGCACCTTCAGGATGTGAATCTCCCATTACACCACATCCCATAGATGCTCTACTGGATTGAGATCTGGTGACTCTAGAGGCCACTTGAGTACAGTGAACTCATTGTCATGTTCAAGAACCCAGTCTGAGTTTGTATGAGCTTCAGGACATGGCACGGTACCCTGCTGGAAGTAGCTATTGGAAGCTGGGTAGACTTAAGGGATCATCATTAAGGGACGCAGACTGTAGACTATACTCAGTTGGTACTAAGGGGCCCAAAGTGTGCCAATAAAATATCCCCCACATCAGCATACCACCAGCAGCAACCTGAAGTCTTCATTCATGGCAGGATGGATCCATGCTTTTCCGTTGTCCATGCTAAATTCTGACGATGGTGTCTGAAATTGCAGCAGAAATCTTCATCTGACCTGGTAGTGTTATTCCACTGTCCAGTATTGATGAGCCTGTGCCCAGTGTAGCCACAGTTTCCTGTTCTTAGTCTGCAGGAGTGGCTCTCGACATGGTCTTCTGCTGCTGTAGCCCATCTGCTACAAGGTTCAGTGTGTTTTGTATTCAGAGATGCTCTTCTGCATACCTTGGTTGTAACGAGTGGTTATTTGAATTACTGTTGCCTTTCTGTCAACTTGAACCAGTCTGGTCATTCTTTGATTCTGCCATCGACAGGGAACCACCTGCCACTTATTGGATATTTTAAACTGTCCTGATGGCCGTACATGAAAATCCCAGCAAATCAGCAGTTTCTGAAATACTCATCCCAGCCCACCTGGCACCAACAACCATGTCATGTTCAAAGTCACTTAAATCTCCTTTCTTCCCCATTCTGGTGTATGATGTCAACATTAAGTGAAACTCGTGATCTGTATCTGTATCATTTTGTACATTGGTCTGCTGACATATGATTGGTGTCATTTGAGAAAAGACAGTAACACAGCAGCAAAGCCACAAACCATAATGGTTTCACCATGTTTAATAACTGGACTCAGGCTTTTAGGACAAAGGTAATTTCTGGTTTGTGCTTTATATCCAGATATTGTCATTTTTGTCCCTAGTGCTTTTTGCTAGAAAACATTTTAACTCTAGATGACCTTTAGCAAATTTGTGTGCTTTTATGTTTTTTTTCCTAACTATGTTTGCTAACATAGTAGCAAAGAGTTGCATGTAGATTTTTAGGCCTTCACATGTTACAATGGAGTTGTTGCATACATTCTGGAGAATCTTTTAATCAGTACGAGGGCTGAATTTGTTTTTCTTATCCTTTGCACACTTGGCATCTTAAAAGTATTCATTCTTAACTTTAAATTAGTTTTATTTAGTTAATGATTTTTTAAATAGGTGTACTTCATATTTAAATTTTTCAAAACCGCATTTCCATTCATCAATCCTGCAGCTGCCTATTCTGATCAGAGCCATGAGGGGGCGCCTGGAGTCTATGCCAGGTTGTCGAATCAATAACATTATGCCGAATAGTGCAAATTAGCACTATTTTTTAAACGTGGTCACCTTAATCCATTAATAGAACACTGTGTGTTCTATTAATGGATTAAGGATTAATACTGCAGAATTATTAGGCAATTGTGAATTATATTTGTATCTTCTCTTCCGACCAATATTTTCAGTCCAGATTAACTTGTAATTAAGAATGAACTGTTTAAATGGCAGTGCATGTTCAGTATGTGGCCTGAGTACTTTGTGTTTGGAGAAAAACAGGAAAACATAGATACTTTTCTGTGCAGAATTATTAAGCAAAATATTATGAATATTAAAATGGGCCAGAAAAGGACCTTGCAGAGACCAGAAACAAAATAAAAACTGTAAAGTGTCAGTCAGAGGGATGCAAAACAATCATAATTGCTAAACCTTTAAAACATGATTACTGCAATTGAGTGTTTTGTGGCCAGCAGACAAAGAGGACGGAAAAAGTATGTTGCAAGAAGAAGACACAAATTAACTGCTAAAGCTATGTGTCAAATTAAAGGGGAGAATTTTAGAACTTTAGAGTCAAATGCCACCGGTTTTAAAAACTGCAATCTGAATGGAATCTCTGGAAGCACTTTGTACAGTGTGTTACATGATACCGTCACAAAGGCTGAAACATAACCTGCACTCAGTAAGGCATGCAAGCTAAAATGTCAAGAATGTGCGCACACACACAAATCTCAAGAGTGATTTTATAAAGGATTTGTAAACAGATGAGATGAGAGTGACGATGGAGCAGATGGATGGGCCCATGGATGGTCACCTTCTTCAAGCACCAACAGGGTGGTGGATGAGTGATGGTGTGGGCTGCAGTTATCAATGATGAACTTGTTGGATCTTTCAGACTTCCAGATGGTATAAAACTTAACCACAAAATCTACTACCAATTTCTAGAAGATATCCTCTCCAAACACCAGCACAGGAAGAAGTCAGCAGGTTTCAAGAAGGTTATGATATGCATGCAGGTCTGACTAAAGTATGAGAGGTACCAAGATGGCAAGGATTATACTTCTCAGAGCAGCGTCCAGAAGGTAGTGTTAGCTAAAACTTGACTGGTTCAATGGCAAACAGCCTCATGATGGTCATTCAGAAGAAAGGTGGCTATAGAAGATTTTTATTCCATATATAGACTGAAAAAGACAATTTTATTATTATTTCTGTTGATGCTGAAGTGAAAAAAAATCTAGTTTCTGATTGCCTAATAATTCTGCACACAGATAATCACATGCTTTTATTTTTGTTTGTGAAAGTCTAATGTAATATTTTCTCTCTAAATACATTTATTTTGAGCAAAAAAATAAATAAAATTTATTTTTATAAGTCTCTCCAACTTTTGCTAAAAATATCACTGGAAATAGTACTTTCCTAATAATTCTGCACACAGTGTATTTAAAGAGGATCAGACTTTCACGTGAGACATCCATGGCTATTTATGTGAAAGAACAAAACTATTCTTAGAATAAACTTATTCCTCGTGATGTTATGCGAGATGCATAAACACGTAAATCTACTCTAATGAGAGGAAAACTAGGAGGTAGAAGTGAGAGGTAATGACAGAAAGGGAAGGAAGTAAGAGGAGCAGAGGGAAGAAGAAAATACGGAGGGTCCTGTGCTCCTAAGGTCACGTTTTTTCTTTGTCACACCATAGGTTACAGGGATCCTATCCTGGAAAGAGCAGGCGCAAGGTAGGGGATACCCCAAGATAGGGAAACCTACCTCAGGGCACACACATCGTTTACATACACAGACAATCGGGCAATTCCAATTTACCTCAGCATGTTTTATGGACTGTGGGGGAAAACTGGAGAACCCAGAGGAAACCCCACAATGACACGGGAGGAACATTCAACAATGCAGCACCGCGCCACCCCCGTAATAAAGAATCATTAAGGATTTATTTTGATTGTTACATTTTATGTTTCTACTCACATTTTGTCAGATGATACAGCATAAACATGCACAGCTGTTCAAAATAACACAAAAGGATTTACAGGGTGGACCTGGAATTGTTCTGAACACTGCTAATACTGTAGTTATAGAAATGTGCCATTAGATGGCAGTATGTAATTGGCAATGTTACAAAATGCTAACGTTGTTGATTACTAGCCTGTTAAGTGTACACTGTCCTAGAAAGATACTCTAAAGCAATGGTCACCAACCCCACTCCTGCAGATATACCACCATGCAGAGCTTAGGGCAACCTTAATTTAACAGAATTGATACAGATAGCATCTCAGCCTCAGCATTAGCTTAGCTTCAACATAGCTTGTTGTGTTAACTGCACTTTGGCTCTAGAGGCCGGTAGATCTCCAGGAGCAGGGTTGGTAACTGCTAATATACCAAAACACTACAATCCATTAATTACTTTCCTTGGAACGTATTCCTGGAAACACTGGCCCGGGGACAACTGTACTTTGTCCTCTGGTCAGTCACCATAATACTTACAAGTCACCATAGTATTATGCTTCAAAAACATGTAAAGCAACAAATACCACAACAAGAGATTTTCAATATATGACAGATTTTCAATATACCTCAAAAAATAAAAAAACCTACAGAAATTTATCTAAAACTACGATATAGGAAATAAGACAAAATTTAAAGGAAAAATAAATATTACTGTACATTATACAAATAGTTAAATCAATACAATCATTTATTCTCTCTTCTTGTTGTAGAGAGTGTCTTTAGACTTACCTGCTTGCCAACTGGTTGATGTATGTTAAAGCCACATTTTACAATTTCTGCAGCTATATGGTTACTTTTCAATGTGTTATAGGACTACTCATTATAATACTATAAGGTTATTGGCCTACCTACTGTATGTTTATTTATATATTTAGCAGAAGCTTTTATGCGAAGCAACAAGCATGGATGAAAGAGAAGGGTCAGCCAGCAATTTGGGATTAAGTCAGTGTGATTAAGCATATCATATTTCAGTCTGCATGTAAACCAATGTCCTTGGCTAGAGTTGATGTATTTTTAGATTCTGTAAGTCAGGATAAGTTGTGATCACAAGAATGTGTATTTGAATACATAGCGAGTACAAATAATGATGTTCAGTATATCTGTGTCTATTCATGTAGGTATCTGTACTGTCTGTGACATATAAAGCTTACATTTCTGTATAATTCTACAGGCAAATCTAACTCTTTGGCACAATATATGTTTTAAAAAGTTAATTATAACCATATGTAGTACCAAGGTTCTTCAAACTATTGCTATTGTCAATGCTATTTTAATAATAGACATAACAGCACAGCATTACTGATAAATACAAGAATGAATTTATTAGCACAAGAAAAAGGGAAGTAGCTTAAGAGAAAATCAGGCACAACAAAAGTTCAATTGCTTATTATTTTGTTCAAGTGGAACAAAATATAGTAAATAAAACATCTCTCACAAACAGGGTGCTAACCACTGTGAACAAACGCTGCAATGTGTCCTTTATAGTCTCAGTTTTTAATTACTTTACTAAAATGGAGTATTTTAGTGGCATTAACTGAACCGGTGTTGCAGGTGGAAATTGGTCAGTAGTAATCCACCTGCCTTGGGCTCATTGCCACTGTAGTGCTCAATTCTAGCACTCAATATAAAAGTGAGTAGAAATAGTACATGTGAATATACTATTGTCTGATTTGAAGAACAGGTATATCTGCTAGTTACTGAGGGCGGAACCTAATAAGTTAAATTAAACTTAAGGCTCACTAAATTGAAGAAAGGCATGTCATGTACTTTGGGATGAAATGCAATCATTGTTGGTATTTTGATTAAATCATCATCATTATTGTTCATGTGAGTGAAGCAGAGCTTGTGCTTATGTTAATCTTTAATTTGTAACAATGATGTCACCTATTGGGGTCATGGTGCAGAAAGAATTGATTTGATTGCAGTATGGCATATGTCAGAGCATAAAATCCTGAAGTCTGATAGATATAGATTGTGTAACAATCGGGTGTTACCTTACTAAGTCTATTTTAAAAAGTATAGTTTTATTTGATAGCCTCATAAGTTCTTTATATTTTGTATGATTTCATTTGCACATTAAGAGCAGAGCATGTGATATTCTCCACTATCAATCCACAAAGCACATTACGAGCAGAGCACTCGGGGAATTTGTGATCTTGATGAATGACCAGATTATAATGCAATGTTTCGGACACCTTTAGCAAAAGGGGAAGCAAAGTAGTTTAGATGATGAAAAATATAGGTAAGAAAGAGCACAGAGACATATCAAAACACACCACATTAGCAATGGAGTAATCAGCCTGGGGGAATTCATAGTCTCTCACACATTCCCTCCTCATCCGTGCCAGTCAAACGAAGCTCATGTTGCACCTTAGGCATGCTTCACTGCCAGTGGGGGGAGCTTCCATGGTGCTTAAGGTTTGCTAAATGGGTGGCATCTCACAAGATGGCGCCCCAGGTAGCTGCCTGTGTGCCTAATGGGTTGGCCGCCTCTGCTCTTTGTAACAGATAGCATGCTTCCATACAACAGCTATACTATAAAAAGTTGCATAGATTTATATCACTAACTCTTTCATATGATTATTATTATGTCTTTTTGACATTGCAAAATCCATCATGGGCAGATGCTGCCAAATATAAACTGGAGATAGTTGTAACATTGCAACATATCTTCATGTATGCACAGGAACACAATGACAAATTCATCCAGATGTTGCACAATGCTGCTTTCTGACCATATTTAAAATTGTGTTACAGGACACCTGACTTTCATGTGTTCACACCCCTTCGCTGTCATCAGGCACGTTAACAAATGCTGACAGGCTGAGACAAGTTTGAGATGCTTCAAAACAGCAAGAATTAAGATACATAACCTTTGTTTTTCATGTTACCTGTTAGTAATTGCAGCTGAGAGCAGAGATGTCTTACATGAAAGTATATATTCACTAGAAGGCTGACTTTTAGGTGCAGGAAAGCTAAACAAATGCAAAAACATATCTGCAATTATTATAAGACAATATGTTAATGTGTATGACTATACAGTATTTATACACTCACCTAAAGGATTATTAGGAACACCTGTTCAATTTCTCATTAATCTAATTATCTAATCAACCAATCACATGGCAGTTGCTTCAATGCATTTAGGGGTGTGGTCCTGGTCAAGACAATCTCCT
>JABFEA020000041.1:2349440-2379390 GCA_019775915.2 Cyphomyrus plagiostoma | reverse complement strand
TCAGTACCAGGTGCCAGTACTTCCTTGTTATTCAGTACCAGGTGCCGGTACTCCTCTTGTTATTCAGTACCAGGTGCCAGTACTTCCTTGTTATTCAGTACTAGGTGCTGGTACTCCCCTTGTTATTCAGTACCAGGTGCCAGTACTTCCTTGTTATTCAGTACCAGGTGCCGGTACTCCTCTTGTTATTCAGTACCAGGTGCTGGTGCTACCCTTGTTATTCAGTAACTAGTGCCAGTACTTCCTTGTTATTCAATACTAGGTGCCGGTGAAACCCTTGGTATTCAGTATAAGGTGCTGGTAATTCCTTGTTATTCGGTATCAGGTGTCAGTATTCCCCTTTTAAT
The DNA here is from genome assembly GCA_019775915.2 of Cyphomyrus plagiostoma. Lineage (NCBI taxonomy): Eukaryota > Metazoa > Chordata > Actinopteri > Osteoglossiformes > Mormyridae > Cyphomyrus > Cyphomyrus plagiostoma. The sequence continues at coordinate 2,379,043 of JABFEA020000041.1, read as the reverse complement.
TCAGTACCATCAGATATCGAGAGGTGCTGGTACTCTGGTGATGAACATAGAGGTGCTGGTACTCAAATGTTCCAGGAACTGCCTGGCTGCCTGACTCCGCTTTCTCAAATAAAATGATAGGCATCCCATCCAGAGTTTCCTGTGCTTTATCTATGGGTATTTTATAAGTAACTCTTCTAATGACATTTGAAATAAAAGCATATTGCATGAGAATGTTTGTGATGAAGGACAAATGCAAACTTCATTGTGGAAATGGTTGAAGATGCCACATTTGCACTGTGAGTGAGCCTTGTAAACTTTTGCTGCTTTTCCATTGACGCCAAGAACCAAGTCATACCCAAGCCATACCATGAAGAGATGGTTTTTCATTGTATTTTAATTGAGCTGTACCTGAGACGTATCCAAGCTGACAGCAGGGGCAAAAGCATGATGAAACCAAAGCTGGCTGTGTCACCCTCATCTGATTTATCTGCTTCAATATGCATGGAAAATCTGATGGGGAAAAGGGACATATTCTATATATTATTTATTATTAGTAGAAACACAGATTGAGATGTATTGATGTATCCCCAATAATGTGGAACTTGAAAACTTCCAACCTACTACTTAGAAAAATACTAGAGAATGACCGAACAGAATGGATTCCTAATGCAAATTTACACACATGAATGCTAATTCCACTTACGTTTGATGCTAACATAGCATGCCGATTTTCATAGACACGCTAGCAGAAATTAGCACATACTAAATAATGATATGGACTTTGTGTATTTACTGTTCAATTAGTACAGGAAATAAGTGTCTCTTTCGATTTACATCACTGTCTCTCGATCCAAACCTGAAAATGCCTTTATCAAGCTGACCCTTTTGCAGTGGAAAATCGCAATGAACTGGAACCATGCTGTAACTGCTGTCTGTTCACAGTATAAGTCAGGTATGGCTTGGTTCCTGTATGCCAGTGGAAAAACTTGTCTATTTTGTCTCCTTAACAAGCAGCACCAGCCTCTACATATGGTTTGTTACATTCCTGGCATAGTTCCTTTATCAATTCAGTGCCTTATTAATGAATACAAAAGCTGGGTTTGGTTGCTTTTGATACATTTTCATGAATCAGGATATATTGCCACGACATTTAATTGCTTAATAAAAAAGCCTGATGAGATGACAACATACAGAGGGCGGACAAAATAATGGAAGCAATACAACGAAAAGGATTTTAACTAAATTACAATTATAAAATGCAGTTATGTGGGTCAGTCACATTACAGAAAATACCAGTTAGCAGTATCGGCCTAAAATGAGTTTGGTAATCAGCACTTTGATATGCGAGTATACAAAGCAACATGAAGCCCCAAGTCTTGGCTGCTGGGTTCTCGCCCCCGGTTCGGGAGATGGCTTCTCTGAGTGGATCCTGTGCCACTCTGGCATCCGCACCCCGCGGACCACCTCAGAAATCTGCTCCAGGACCTTTCCTGAGACCCCCTCCAGTGGCTGTCCAGCTGTAGTGCACTAGCTGCACTCCAGTTTACTTAGTATGCAAGTATGCAGTCATGCTCTCCCCTTCAGGTCCTGCCTCAGATAGCGCCATGCATAGCCCCTTGTTGCTAGCATCCATGCCCAGAACAAAAGGAAGACGCGGATTCAGTGGTTATGGTTAAAAGTCATAGTGCAGACATCCGTCCATGTGATAACACTTCCCTTCTCGGTAAGATGAAGCTTCTTTGAGATTCTGAAAACCACTATACAAATAAAATGTATTATTATTATTATTATTATTATTACCATGCAGTGGTGTTACTATGCTGGAGAAGTCCTTCACAAAGCGCCGATAATATGATGCCAACCCTAGGATGCTACGCAGTTCTGCTACGGAACGAGCAGTGGCACAGCCCTGCACTGCCACCATCTTCTCTGTGTTGGTGGCCATGCCATCCCCGCTGATGACATGGTCCACGAAGTGTGTCTTATGTTGGAGGAGAGCACGCCTGGTGGTTCAGCCACAGCCCTGCATGTCAGATCACAGTGAACACTCTGTTTAAGTTCCACAATTCCCCAGTGAAATCTGAGGCAAACATCAGAAATCTGAGGCTGCATGGTAGTCCAGGAGATATGAGCTAGGATGAGTTCCATGAGCCTCTCAAAAGTGGCTAGCTCATTTCTCAGGCCAAACAGCAGAACCCGGAAGTGCCATAGCCCTTGACTGATGGTGAACATGGTAGGCTTCTGAGGTCCAACCTGCCAGCTGCAAATTCGGAGGTTTATGGAGCCGCACCATATCAGTCTGGTGATGTAATCCAGCGCATTGTCAATGCATGGCAGTGGATATGAGTCCATCCTGATCACAGTGCTCAACCATCGGTAACTGACACAGAGACCCATCCATGTGGACGACGAAGACTGCCGGCATCTGGTAGAGATGCACTGGGAGCTGAGGGGGAGCAAGAACGTAGACTGCCCGGGGTTCCCCACGGATTGGGTTGAGAAACACTGACTTAAACTATCAACTAATTGAATGAACTCTCATTTAACACTGCTGTTCACCGGGTATTTCTTTCACTCATCCATCATCAACTGCATGTGTTATACCGGACTGTCTTGGACATTGTTGGTAGTGTTTATTGTTTAGTGTTGATTGTTAGAGTTGTAATTTACTATCGCCATCTGGGAGCTGGGGGAGGCTTTGTGTATGTGATTTCGTTATATCGTGCGATTTTTTCATACATCTGCATTATTGTTTAGAATTTGTGAACATTAAAGTTTTTCAGTAATAGGGTCTTTTGAAATTACATAAATGAAAATATAGCCCCAATATATAGGCACTCTACCAAAAAAATTTAAATACTGACTGTTAATTTTCAAGTCTTGGTCTTGTTATGGTCTTGTTTAAAAGTCTTGATCTTGGTCGGAATGGGTCGTGGTCTTGACCGCCTCACTGAGCCAGCCCACTCTGGGTGCAGCTGCAGGGGTTGGACTGATGTGTGTTGTGGGTAGCTGAGATGCATAGATCCAATGGTTCTTTTAATATCTCTATTTATTACCAAAAACAACTTAAAGATATTTTATGCACATACAGTGTTAAATATTAAATAGCACTAATATTTATATATGACTTTATGTGATCCAAATCATTTTCAGTATTGTTTCTGTGATCTTTTGGCAAGCGTAAAAAATATTCCCATTTAGGCCACCTCAATGAAATGTACACCAAACCACATCTTTGTGGGGACCTGTAAAATGGTCCCCACAACGTAAAAAAAATCAGGTTTTTATTACATTGTGGGGGACATTTGGTTCCCGCAATGTAATATAAACCTAATCCATACACACATGTGCACACACACGCACGCACACACATTTCGTGTACCTGCTTGGAGTTACATAACAAATTTGCAGTTTATGCATTCAGGATACAAAGACAAGCAGAGCTAAAGTCCATATCTAGAGTCAAAAGAAAAGCAGGACACACCAAAAAGTAGAGATACTGGGAAAAAATGGACCGGTGGAGTATGGAGACCTGATGCTCCCTCCTGTAATGCGCAGTGGTCCTACCTCCAAGGAGAAAAACTTCCATGGCTGCATTTTTAACACATTCACTCATTGTTACCAGCATCAAAAGAGACCATATTTTCTTGTCACAAAGAAACTCCTTTGTATGGGCATGCTCTGTTAGCCCACACGTGCAGACATGTACCAACAGCAGCAGCAGGAAGGGGAACCGGAGGGTTATGCAGCATGGAAACTGTAACAGTGGTAGGGCTACACACAGAAGTAACATTTACTCGATGCCCACTATTTGTGGATATGTTAGAAAGTGATTTAAATGTATACAGAACTGTGCAAAAGTCTTATACAGTCAAAGGGACTTTATCTGGGTGGTAAATCTATATTAGTTCATAGCAAAAACACAATTTAGCATTAGAACATATGCAAATTTAGAGTAACAATAAAAATTGACAGGAATTTCTACTGTTCACCAACAAGTTACTGATATCTTGTTGGGTGGCTAGATGAACACCACTTCAGTTCCCAAACTCTACTCAGGGACACCCCAGCCTCAGCTATTCCATGTGTTTATGAAATTTCACTAGTAGCATACTTGCTTACTTACTCACTTATTTAACGTTTCTTTTTTTCAAAAAAGTCAATGAGGTATTAATTGATGCTAGTGGTTGAGTCAAAAATACAAATTCAAGTTTTATTAGTCACATAAACAATCATATATTGTACTACTGAGTAGTGAAATGCTTTTCCAATTGCCTTCTAGATTTGCTGGGTGTATTGGATGGTTGCTGCACGTACTGGGATGATTTTAGGAGTTTTGGTCAGGCTAACACGCTTTTATAGACTTAATAGCATAATTTTACACCATCTGAAAGAAAATTTAACATTATTTTATTTTTACTGCATAAAACCATAAGGTCAGAGTTCCATACTGAGACTAGGGCCCACAGTCGGACAAGCATCATTCCAAACACGCAAACTCAAAGAGCAGAGTAAGCTTAATCAGCTCATTAATGTGCAACATCATCACCATAACGATAGAACACAAACTGAGCACAACAGTATCAAAACTAGACAACAAACACTAAACACACCACAACCCATCATCAAAAAATAAGGAACCACAAAAATTGAAGAATGAACAAACTGAAATGGCATCTGGAATTTAAAAATGCATCTGGGAGAGAGAACCTGGAACCACCCAAGTCCCCGTGAGTATGCTATGTCGCCACCTGAGGGTCCGCCATGCCCAGTGACACCAGAGGCCAGCTCAAAAATCCATAAATCTAAGGGGCAGCTGCAACTGGGTTGGGTTTTGGGTCAGGGTGTGTGTCCTCCTTACCTCCAAGAGTGATCATAGGATGTGGCAACTGGTCCCAGTATAAAAACCACACCACATCCCCTACCCTTCAGCCATATGCAGTGCATCACATCCCACTCTAGCACTTCATAATGGCCTCTCCCAGTAGCTTCTAAGTTTCGGGGACAAGCCCTCTTTGTTTTGCATAATAGGTCCACGCCTGGTCCCCAGGGACAAAAGCCTGTTGGTGGCACTGGGTGTAACCTTTCTTCTGAAGGGTTCCTAAGTCCACCTGCACATGACTGGAAAGCTTATATACCACCTAGAGTTGCTCATATAAATGAGTACAACGATTTTCGCTAACTAATACATTTACATTTGAACACTTTGGCCAATGTGACATATAAGCAAGGAACGCTTGTGGTCAGAGAGCAGGGTTGGCGTTAAGGGCCTTGGTCAAGAACCCATCAGAGATATGAGATTCTGCTGCTCACAGGATTTAAGCCCACATCCTTCTGGAGCCAGGCACAGATCCTAAACCCACTGTCCCATAATGCTTGTGACTAATATTCCCTGAGATTAGAGGAACTTTATTGATCCCAGTGGGGAAATTAGGTAGATTTCACATACTCTTTTTCACATAGTCTTTGTCTGTATGACAGACATTGACATGCACGTGAGAGCAAGCCTGGGATCAGAGCACAAAGTGGGTCATTGTGCAGCACTGGGGATACAGATCCTGCCAACAGTATTGGCACCATGGGCGTCGTTAGGCCTATTTAGGGTGGGCTTCAACCCCCCAAAATGATCCCAGGCCCCCCTAAAAATATAGTAATTATCATACTTTTTAAAAAAATTATATATCCATACATTTCATACAAGATATCACTGAACGCAGGTACGCACTTAGCAAACAGAAGCAAGACTACGAATGGAAATTTAAAATAATACTATAAGTCTAGCTATTATTATTCAATCATAATTATGTACTGGCTGTTTAAGCTACAATCGGTAGTGGGCAGGTATTAGGACCCTGGCTGAAGCTACACGTCGTTTATCCGCAGTTCAACAGAAGGAAGCGGCCAGATCATTTCATTGTCAGTCATTGTGGGTAGGTGTAAATAACTGTTAATTGCTTAACTTTACTTATGTTTCCTTAAGTGAAAGGAAAGTGACGTTGTTTGCTATTTTAAAACTTTACAGCACCAAGCAAGAAGAAAGAGTAGTTGTGAAACTACATATTTTTAGATATTCTGTTTCACATTTAAAATTATTAAATGCATTGTTAGATATATTTGCTAGTATGTTTTTAATGAGCACAACTCCAACATGTAGGCTGTTAAAGAAAAAAACTCATGGACTCATTTAGACTGTAATTAAAAATAATGTACACATCCTAAATACTAAGGAAACTAAATCTTCCAGAGAAGCCAGTGAAATAAAGTGAGCCAGATAACAGCATAATTGCTGTACACAACATAATAAGATTTAAGAATCCTGTTTAGGTTTGGTGAAATATTTTCAGCCCTCTACAGTGGTATGAAAAAGTTTGGGCACCCCTGATAATTTACATGCTTTTCCTTTATGAAACACTGGTTGTTTGGATCAGCAATTTCGGTTAAATATATCATACAGCAGATGAACGCAGTGATATTTCAGAAGTGAAATGAAGTTTATAGGATTTACAGAAAGTGTGCAATGATTTAAACAAAATTAGACAGGGGCATAAATTTGGGCACCCCAACAGAAAAATATTTAGTAGATTCTCCTTTTGCAGAAATAACAGCCTCTAAACGCTTCCTATAGCTTCCAGTGAGACTCTGGATTCTAGTTGAAGGTATTTTGGACCATTCTTCCTTACAAAACATCTCCAGTTCAGTCAGGTTTGATGGCTTCCGAGCATGGAGAGCCCCCTTTAAATAACACCACAGATTTTCAATAACATTCAGGTCTGGGGACTGAGATAGCCATTCCAGATCGTTGTACTTGTTCCTCTGCATGAATGCCTTAGTAGATTGAGCAGTGTTTAGGGTCTTTGTCTTGTTGAAGTATCCAGCCCCGGCGCAACTTCAACTTTGTCACTGACTCTTGAACATTGTTTTCAAGAATCTGCTGATATTGACTGGAATCCATGTGACCCTCAACTTTAACAAGATTCCCAGTACTTGCACTGGCCACACAACCCCACAGCATCGTGGAACCACCGCCAAATTTTACTGTGGGTAGCAGGTGTTTGTCTTAGAACGTTGTGTTCTTTTTCCACCATGCATACCACCCCTTGTTATGTCCAAATAACTCAATTTTAGTTTCATCAGTCCACAGCACCTTATTCCAAAATGAAGCTCAAGCGACTCTGTTTGTGGCATTTGAGCAGAAACTTCTTCTGCATTACTCTCCCATACAGCATCTCCTTGTGCAAAGTGCGCTGAATAGTTGAACGATGCACAGTGACACCATCGGCAGCAAGATGATGCTGTAGGTCTTTGGAGCTGGTCTGTGGGTTCACTATGACTGTTCTCACCATTCTTTGCCTCTGCTTATATGAGATTTTTCTTGGCCTGCCACATCGGGCCTGAACTAGAGCTGTGCCTGTGGTCTTCCATTTCCTCACTATGTTCCTCACAGTGGAAACTGACAGCTGAAATCTCTGAGCTAGCTTGGGTGGGTTGTCAGGAAGTAAGGTGGCCAGTGCCATAGCGATTCGCTTGGTGATAAAATCACACTACAGACTCAACTGCATATATTTTATTGGTTTTTAATGACCTATGGCATTATTAAGACCAAATGAGCAAAGAGAAAAAAATATCAATTTGCTTTTCAACAGTACTTTTCCTCCGATTGATCTAACCACTGGCACTCATACCTGTCAGACACAATCATTTTATCACACTGTATCACTCAGTGTAAACGCTGAATGGGTGGGCCTGAGATCTGTCTGTATGGGTCTGAGATCCATCTGTATGGGCCACCCGGACCCACCCTTGCCTCTGTAGTGAAACTGACAAAGGTAACTGGCATTCACCATACTTTACTCTATAGGCCTATTCACGGTAGGGATAGTTGTATCTGTATGTGACTCGTAATGAGTCGGCTGTTCTTGAATAAGTAAAGTGAAGAGTTACACGCTTACTACAATCTTAACGCCTTTAATCATATGTACTTTGAAAGTATTAAAGTACAAAAAGAAAACAAAAGTCTGTAAGAGGAAACTGGATCCACAGGTGGTGGTCCCTTCATGGAAACCAGTTTAAGTTTCTAAAAAGAGGGGCAGGGCCACTATCTGTCATGGGTGGGATGGTCAGGAGACTATGCTGCTCACCTTGGTGTGTTTCACCTCTGAGAAAACAGGTTACTCAAAAGGTTTCAAAACTTATAGCTCGAGAATTTCGACTAGTTCTTTCAGTCGCAACAAAACAGGAAAAATTAGTTGACCTTTAATTGTTCAATGTTCACTTCTTCCATGAAGTAATTATATGGCCAGTGGGTATTTTATGTCTTGTGAGGAGAGTTGCAGAATTGGAAAAAAACCCACAAATAAATAAATAACTAAATAAAACAAATGTCCCCTATAGAGAACATTTGCTTTAAAATCAAAAACAAAAAAAAAAGTTTCACCTGTTTTTAATGTACAGTTGCAACATATTTGATTATTTTTCCAGTGGAGAAAAGCAAACATGAAATAGCATGTGCAACCTTCTCATTGAAGTACTACTGTTAGCATTTCATCTTATCAGTCTGTAAAGGTATAATATTGATTTAGTAATACTCAAGTAATTCTTTTAAGACTTTACCTCACATTGTACCTTGTTACAGAGAAGTACTTGTAGATTTATTAAATTATAAGGTACCACTTTATAATAAGGCTCATTTTGCCACTTGTAAATGGTAGTAACTCATCAATAAAAAGAAAACTGTGTTATAACTTGTTTAAAATCGTCTATTAATAATTTACAAAGTGTTACAACCTAGTTAATAATATAAACCATTTATAAACTCTTTATATGGGTAGCCTTATTGTAAAGTGCCACCAATTATAATAGGAATTCATAATCGAGTAATAATAATTTCCCGCCTAAAAGGTCCTAGTAGCATTATAAAGGTCCACAGTAGCATTATAAAATGCACTTTGTTGTGCCATTGTTGCCTTTAAGAAACCACTCACTGACCCCAGCTACTAGGGCGACAAGGTGTGGAGACAATATAAATTTCCAGAGTATTTTTGACAATTCTAAGGATAAGCCAATACTCTGATCGTACATTTTACTTATTTGTGCATCGCAACAAGAGACTGTTCAGTGCTTGCACGGTGAATTCTGAACTCTAGTGCACATAGTGGGCATATGATAATGAGAGAGCCATTATCAATAACAGGAAAAGCTGAGTGAGCATCATCATGGAAACAGGGTAACTTGAAATCCATCCTATAATACAGAACAAACAGGAGATTCCTACAAGCAATTTTTTCGTTGTTCAATAAAATCACATACCGCTGTTAGCATCTCTATTAGGAATATTTGTGTAAGGCTTAAGCTCGAGGTACAAGAACTTCAGTGACTCGTTAGGCCTTAAGGGAAGTTTGGTCATTACAGTTCCAGGGCATGTCAAACAACTTAGGGTGGTGGGCTTTTGTTAAGCATAGATAGGTACTTCCAAAAGACTTTATGGAGAACAGAAAATAAAAAGGAAAATAAAAATAAACTGATATGCAGAAAGTAGGGGAAGGACAGAAACAGATATGTAAACCCCTATTTCCAATGTCTGAAATATTAAGAGATGAAAGTTAAGGGGAATTGTTGAAGTCAAGGCAAGGCCTGGAAGAAGAAAAAGCTCTGAAAGAACTGATTATAGACTTTTCCGAAAAAGAGAGGAAACTCCCATGGCCTGCTGGAAGGTTTACCCAACACAGAAGAAAATTCACCTTTATTTTATTTATTTATTTTTACTTAGCAACATTTTTCTTTCTTCAAACATGTGTGCTCTTAGAAAGTCAACTAGGCATAAGTGCAGCTAGGCAGTGCTTCAAATGAATGTCGAGGTACAAGCGTAATCAGTTTGGAGCAATAACTACACAACATATTCAACAAAGCAAAAACCTAACAAAACTACTCAATGACCAGACGTGCAACATAAGAATATTCAGTAACAAAGAGACATCAGGAGTAGTAGCGCATAGTAGTGCTGTAGTTTTTGAAACCATTCTTGGTCTTGAGACCAATTTTTTGTGGTCTCGGTCTTGTCTTGGTCTCGACTCTATTTAGTCTCGGTCTTGTCTTGGTCTCGGACATAGCAGTTTCCATGGCATGGGGAAAAAAAGAGAAAACAGCACATCCTGACAGAACAGTATCATTATTTTTTATGCACTTCAGGTCAAATGCAACGAGTTGCATCTATTTTAAAAATGTCACATTGTACACATTTTCTCAATGGACACTGCCAGTGCTTCACAGTCCATACACGTCATACACATCGCATCATAGCGAAGTCGGCAAAGAAATGTCCGAAAATGTCTGCAAAGTCTATAGCATAGTTATAATTCAAATAAATTATGTATTTTACATTCATTAGAAAGCATGGTCTTGGCGGTGCAAGTCAATCTGGAAGCACATTCTCTTCAGTTCTAAACAAAGGATCATTACATATTCATAGCTTACCCAAAGCCTCTGTCCCTGGTATAAGAGACTGAATATGTCTTTCTGGTACATCCCATCTCTTTCCCTTGACAAGGTCTGATAAAATGGTTATAGGAAAGGGTTACTGAGAATATTATTTTCCATCAGGACTCGTAACTATGACAAATCTGGGAAATTTTAAATGACAGACATATGTACATATGAACAATATGATTGAAAAGATTAATTTGATTTAAGGAGTAATGACACTTTACAGCAATGCATTTCTCTACAGTTGATCTGAGTAATGTGATGTCAAATCTAGTCCTAGCCTGTTTTCGGTCTTGGTCTTGGTCTTGATACCCTCCGGTCTTGGTAATGTCTTGGTCTCGGTTTAGGTGGTCTTGACTACAGCATTAGCGCATAGGTACACTGTGCAGCATTGCTTGCACAAACATGGTATGCATAGATCAATCATCAGAAAGAAAATTTACTTGTGATCTCATACCCAAATCTAATTGGCACATTTAAATAAGCTAGAGGCTTTTTGGAACCAAGTGCTGTGGTCTAATGAAGCATAGACTGAACTCTTTGGCTATAATCACCAAAGGCGTGTTTAGAGAAAAGATGGAGAAAAAAGCTCTTGCCGACTGTTAATCACAGGGGTGGATGTACTGTGCTGTGGGGTTGGGTGGCAACCCGTGGCACAGGAAATGATGCAGGAGCAGAGGGCAGAATGGATTCTGCAGAGTATCAACAAATTCTGTGAAGTTGAATACAGGGTGGACAAGATAATGATCCAAAACACGCCAGCAAGGTGTTGGAATGGCTTCCAAAATGAGCAGACTTACATATTGTGGAAAATTTGTGTGCAGATCTTAAATGTGCAGTAAAGGCACCTTGATCATTGGGAATGGGAGACTTGCAGGCAGTAGGTGCAACACCTGGCTGCATGCTGTGTTGACAACAATGTGGCCTTCAGCAGAAGGAAGACTAAGCTGTGGACTTCAGGAGACACACCCCCATTATATATGTATATCTACTACCCTAAAAATTAATGTATGACGCACATGTTCTATTGAATTAAGACATATATAATTGCTGTGTTTGATCTGTTCCTAGCACTTTTTATGCTATTTTGCACTTTTAGATTAGATGCCAAAATGCATTTTATTGCATGAGTATGTGTACTTTGTGCAATGACAGTTATGTTGAATGTAAACTAATCTAAAATGCAAGACAACCTAGGAAGATAAGGAAGGAAGAGGGAGACAAAAGACTTAGCTGGCTACAAGAAGCACTTTACAAAGTAATGACTGAAAGGTTGCCTAACCTTTTGCATGTGCCATATTTAATATTTGCATATTTGACTCTGTTAAAATAATCAAATAAATGAGAACTATTCAATAATAATAATAATAATAGTTAAATATTGGAATGTTAACTTTTTTCAGTGCAGATGTTGTGTTCACGTTGTTTTCCTTAGGAAATCAACGAAATGTGCAGTTTGGCCAAGGGTGTTTAAACTTTTGCGTGCAACTACATGGTGCAGCACATGTAGGTCCCACTAAGAACCATTATTAGATCACGACAGTATTTGCTACCTGAACATACCTTAACAGTGACAATGGCTTGGATTGTATATTGACAAAATACTAAGTAGTTCACTCCATGCTGCGCCAGAGCTGTTCATTGCTTCTTTGCTTGGTGGAATGAACCACTGAAAACAAATGATTGGTAGAAGCTATTTTTGTTCAGTGGTACCTGTAGTTTATGTTTAGCTTCTAGTTGAAGTTTATGTGGACAGCCCTGAAGGTGCTTTTTGGTTATAAAAACCCATTACTCACAAAAACATACATTTGGACATAACCTTTTTTTTGTTAGTAACAATCTTCTTGGACACATTCATTCCACCCACAAAATGATCACCAACCTACTCATAATGTGTATTATTTATTTACCTGAGCTGTATCAGCAGGTGCACATATAAAATGAATCTTACTTAGTATAGAGCGATACTGCTGCAAACTATGTGATTTCCATGCTATAGCCCCACCTACCTTTTCCCTTTTATTCCCTAAATTGCCTTCTTTTGTCTGGCAGAGCTTTGACAGGGGTTGCTCTCTAATCCCCACACTGGTTTTAAAACTGGTCCGCTCACTGCAAAAGTCACGTTTACTGCAACTATAAAACCTGGACGGTGTGCTTACCCTGTTTGGAGTGAAGGAGATGGGATACACACACAGTGTGAGCCGCACATTTTAGATACGTGCATTACTATAAAATAAACCCTTGCATTGTATTTAAATACAGTGGTGTTGTAGCTTGCTGCTCTTAGGGTTATTATTGGATGCTGTGTGTATGCATGCTGACTGTTCCCTTGGTTTGTGTGCATGCCCTGTGAATTGGCATCTTACCTGTATTTTACTCTGCCCATTGATGGTTTGCGTCAACCATAATAAGATATATTTCAAGCTCACTGCGACCAATCACTGGAAAAGATATTAAGGTTAATGGATGAGTAAAGTTTATGTGTAAACCATAGAATATATATGAACTTGTCTACCAAATAAAAATGCACTATAAAATTTGTCTATATCTAATGTTTAGAAAGTTATGAACTTGTAGTTTGAATTTGAGCAATTGAATTGTAATTTCTTTTGCGTAGCTACAATTTTTAGTAACTTTTTAGAAATGTTCTAAATATTTATTCAATCAGCAAAATAAAGTCTATGTAAAAATGGAAGACAAAGCTATGTATCAGTCCTTGTCTAGTTTTCTACATGTGATCTTTTTGCAGACTTGATTTGTAAACACAAAAATGGAAATCTTATTTTTCTTAACATTACTTTAATAGGTATTTTCTTGCATGATTACTGTTGCTCATCATTTATGAAAGTATTCAAAAGTGCCACTTCAATAGTAAGGTGATGATTAGGTGTAATTATTTTGCCCATCGTACTTTAAGACCTACATTAATAAGTATGTGGTATGCAAAACTAAATCGATGATATAAAAAATATTGTAATGACTGCCATTTTAGATTTCCTGTAAAGGAGAAGTCGATTGTTAATATTGGATTAAGCAAAGGCTACTCTGACAGATGTAAAACATGTATCACTTTATTTAAAAACAAAAATATGTTTCAACATGTTGTTTAAGTCATAAATTCAAAATTTCACCATGTTTGTAAAGTGTTACAAGGGTGTGAACATTTGATTAGTGCAGGGCCCTTTTATGACCGTCAATTTACTCTGCAATGCAATATGAAGCGACATATAAAATTTGCACAGCTCCAGTTACGCATGGCTTAGGTGTTGCAACACTGCCTGCCCCCCCCCCCCCCCAACCCCACCCTTGGACTTTGTCCTGGCATCTCAGAGCCCTTAAGGTGAACAAACTTGGGTGGGGCAATAAAAACAGACACGGTGTCTTGGCAACCGGGTTATAACAATGGGAGGGGAGGAGCGAGGGAGAGAGAACAGGTATTCAGTTGGTTGGAGGAATACGACATTCCTTCTTTTCTTGCTCAATATCTGGAAAACAAAATTTCAAAAATACAATTCAAATATATCAGTTTTCAGTGCCCCAGCCAGTAATACACTATTACAAGTCATAGTTGTCTTTATTTGTCATGTAAAGTAACAATGTCTAGTGCTGAGACCCAGGGGTGGAATTTGGATTTGGGACGTGAGGAAGAACAACCCCAGGTCCTGCACTCTAAGGCCCCTTGCTGATCTCCACTTACACTCTGTGTATGTGACCCCATAGTGCATAAGCAATTTTAGGATGGATGAAGATTTTTTTCACCTCAAAATGGAATATGAATGTTTTCAGAAAGTGAAAGATGTGCACCCAGGAGCAGCATGGAGTGAGCAGCATGAAGTGAGCAGCATGGAGTGAGCAGCATGGAGTGAGCGGCATGGAGTGAGCGGCATGGAGTGAGCGGCATGGAGTGAGCGGTATGGAGTGAGCAGCATGGAGTGAGCAGTATGGAGTGAGCAGTATGGAGTGAGCAGCATGGATGTAATACCCACCTTCCTTGGTTGGCAGTTTATTCTTTTCTGCCGTGTTGGTCTTCCTTAGACATTTCTTGTCAAAGGTCTCTACCTCCTTACTGACAGGGTTGTCACTCATTTTGGTGGATTTTTCTAAATTAGATAGATAGATAGATAGATAGATAGATAGATAGATAGATAGATAGATAGATAGATAGATAGATAGGTTATGCGAAAGAAGACAAGCCTCAAAAAATGTAAACACTTTTCTAGTCTAGTGAAACATACTGCAGTTGTCTTTTACAGGCAGTTTCTGAAATCAGTAGAGTCAGAAACACTAAAGCCAAGCAAAGGAAATGGAGACAGTTTTAAAACCAAACTGCATAATAGTCCTGGCTGATTCTGCACACTGATCTTGGCCTTCATTATCCGAAGTGGGAATATCTGTAATCACTATGAACGAGCTGTTTCATGAGTTATACATCAATATGTTAATTTTGATAATATGTTAACTAACTGGGAATTTCCATTAAACGGTTTCCATTGATTCAATTGAGTGAAACGTTGGTAGGCATTCAGCTGTATTAAATATTTTGGATTCAATCCACACCGTTGCAAGACTCCACCTGTGCACACACATTCAAGGTCAGTATTTTTCCAGGTACACAAGAAGGTAACCAGGCATGCAAAACACAGTTTATAACATAAGTATTAACACAGTCTTTATCAGCAGGATGTTATTATACTTTCTTATACTTTCATCAGTTAATATTGCTTCAGACATTGATTTGAGGCAGATGAGTACCAGAATCTGAAAACCTATAAATACAGTACTATATTAATATAGTACTGCACACATGCAGAAACTTGCTAAGCACTATTTTATCAATATAAGTTCATCCAGTGTCCAAAATCGCACCATATACCTTCCAGTTGTTAAATGAGTCTTTAAGAGAAGCATCACACTACCCTTGACTCAAAAAAAAAACAGTTTCACTTACACTTTGTGCTACTGCAATCAACTTTGATGCAAATTAAAGCTTTGGTCTAATCAGGGGTGTAGGTTTGGTATCCACCTAAACACAAACGTTTCTCACACAATATTAGTAGAGACTTGGCCCCTACCGTCCATATCGAAATACGACCTTGGGTATCAACTACAATGAACCCGTGATAAGGTAAGATTCCACTTATCGACCGCTCATTACTCACAAGGTACACAAAAAAATGTATAAAATTTAATTTGGAAAAGTAAGCATGTATTGCATTGCATATCTGAAGATTGCACAAGCGGCATTACGCAGAACGCTATAATGACATAATTTTGTTGTTGCAAACCAGTGCTTACAACAATAACATTCAGTCACGCGAACTATGTTGCAAATAGCCGCGCTCCTACATCCTCCCTCGGGAACACAGTATTACATTCTTCCTGTTCTCTAAAAAATACCACATTTACAATGGAGTTTTCACCAGTCGTACTGGGGCGTTCAAACAGGAATTATAGGCAAATGTATTAATATTGTACGCAATATTAAAAGTGCATAGCAATAGGCGAATAAATAATAATAATAATTCCGTTAGTTCCTGTAGTCATCATCATGTCAAGACGTCGCTAACAAAAACAGATCGCGTCTCATACAGTATGTATGCAGGAATACCAAAATCAAATATTGCTTATAGTTACGTAAAATAAAATATATTGCTATAAGCCCTTTTAGGAAATAATACGCTATATATTCTAACAACACACATGCGCAGATAAATATGTTTAGGCATAACGAATAAAAAAGTAAAACCTTTTGAGACAGCAATACAGTTAAAATCAATATTGGGCCTAGTCAATATGTTAAAGCAAATAACGTAATCTAATTATACACCTATCCCTTCTATCTTGCAAAGTGTAATGCTGTTATATAATAATGCATAATGTAGCGTAAATATAAGATCCATCCTTTCATAATCACTATAGTTTAGCTCCTAGGCGTGAAGTATAATATTATACAATAAATAAAATAAATGCGATCCATATAAATAGGGACTTTATATTTGTTATTAAACCCAGACAACAATTATTACCTGAGATTTCGTTCCCGTAAAGCCAGCGATATAGTCACTCCAGGGACGGACGGAAGTCTGTTTAAATAGGGCAGCGCCGCCCAGCACTAATCGAGGCACCATCCCGCTTTTGGTCATTGGTGTTTCGACAGCCAATCCGATACAACACCGAATAAAGCCGTGGCCAATCAAACCAGGCAGCGCATCTTCGTTTTCTTAGCAATAAAATCGGGCACATTATGATACATCGGCTATTTCACATAGTTGCCGTGATCGTATACATTGTATCGTGTAAGCATAGAAATGATTTTGTCATCATAAATAGCTTAAAAAATACGCCAAAATAGAACATTCAAGCACATCATTTAAAATGTCCACTTTAGTAAACACATATGTTTCAGTGAAAACCGTAACAGCAGAACACATAAAAGAAATAGCAGAACAGATGTAAATGTCCCGTTTGGACGTACATATAGTGATTTGATCACTCCTGTGAAAATGGAACTCATCATTTTTGGTTGAAGATCATGCAGGCCAGCATGGTGACTATAGTTAAGTAATACTGTTACCTCACATGTATCTCCACAGGGTTGCCAGCTTTGCTCCAACCCTAAATGCTTTGATCTAAGCAGGGGTGTAAGTTTGGTTTCCACCTTGGTAGGGACCAAATCAGTCCCTAAACCCTGGGTCTCCTGAATACACTCGGCACTCCCATACTAATTGTAGGGACAAATTGTGTTTAACTGAGTGAACGTTATTCAAAGTTTTCCAAAATTTTCAATTCAGGACAAGTCTGCACACACATGCATACACATTTACATGCATTTAACAGTTTTATTACATTGTAAATAGCATGTAGGATTTGCAAACTACCCCAACACTTTTGATGTACCTAGTTTTAGGTTTATAAAGGAATAATATATGTATATTTGTAGTGAGGTTTCTACCTTGAGTGTGAGAGCCTGAATGCGTCACGACAGATGCGTGAGAGTTGGCTACCCAAGTGTGTGGAATTTACATGTGGTCCTTGTTTTCACCAGGTACTCAGTGTTGGAGTGGCTGATCAGAAGAATCAAGAGAATTTCTGGTGGGTCTAGGGGTGCCGACAAGGGTTGGGAAACATAATAACTTTATGTTAATGCTATAGCTTACTAACTGGTTCAAAAATTATGCGGTTCCCACTGTGACCTTGCACTGGGTATGTAGCTGAAATATGTCTTTGGTTCCATAAATAGCTGATAAGATCCAAAAAACCGAAAGGAGTCTTAATGATATTGAGACGTAACTGAGCTGTCATAGGGAACAAGATACAGAAGAACAGTTAGTGGTCAACAGCAAATATCAGGGACCCGCTGCACAATAGCATTCTTTAAATCTGGCTACTGCAGATTGTTAAGTTTATTTGTTGCAAATGACAGAGAATGAATATATGAAAAGTTAATTATCTTATAAATTGACTAGTTCACTAGTCTACATTTTAATATCAGACTAGTTATTTTTTTAATATCAGAATGGTATACAGTGCCACCTCTGCCAGTCACTGATGCAGTAATACATTTTCATTTGCCATCAAATGGAAATTATGTATGGTATAGCGTCATCCATTATACAATTGAAGTTGTATTCCCACTTTTCCCAAAACTGGAAAACAAAACAAAAGCTTCACACTTCACAAAACCTCTAACTGGTCTGGCAAAATTAATCAATGGACCCAGAACCAGTTATCTTTACTAAAAGCCAAACACTGCTTTCAGATAACACACGAACCCAGACATAATATAAACAGTACTGAGCATTCATTACACAGTGCAGCAAAAAACTGAAAGCAGTCAAAACTGCTCCTAGCATGACAAAAATGTTTACTGTGGATGTTTTGAGTTACTGAGCAATATTAGAAATCAACTGTTCTAATGACTCATTGGCTACTGCATGTTTAAATACATTTGTGAACAATTTTGAGTTATATTTTTGCCTCCTGTGCTTTCCATTTTGCATCGCAGTGTATTACGACTGCCAACATGATGAGAAATAAGTTCTGTGAATGACATGTTTAGAGGTTTGCAAAAAGAGTGAATGCGATTGGCAAATTGTGTCTAACCGAGTGAACATTGTTCATTTCCCAAAGGACTGTTTGTTTTAATGACTGACAGTTTTGACAGTTTTGTTCGGAGGGATAGCTTTGAGTGTTGGCAAATCAGATAAAAACTGTGATATACCGCCATCTGCTGATGAGCTGTCTAACACCAACTGACACCAGACTTTGTACACAGAAAAGTACAGTTATGCATTATCACGTAATACAAGTTTGAAAATAGGAGTAGTGGGTTTAAATCACTGGCACAAATTTAAAAGAGAAAGAATCTCCTGAACAGCTGTAGGACAGCAAGGTACTCCTCAATACCCGCATTCAGATCATATACAATGAAATTTTAAACCAGACAAGACTACTATTTTTTTACAATTAGTTATATTCCACAAAGATTTTAAGTTGCCCACACTAGATCATGGCTGTAGGCTTTCTTATGTTCAGCTAGGAATACCACAGCAGTTAAAATATATATCTCATTCTGTTGCTTATTGCTTGCTATTGGCAAATTGTGTCTGATTGCTTGTATTAAATTCCTTCTTGCTAAACAGGCAAAACAGTACAATTATTTTTACAATTTCATGGATTTAGTTTTACGCTAAAGTAAGCCATAGAATAGCGCTAAATAAGAATGGTAAGTAGGATCAATAAGCTCAATTTATGTAACCTAATTCAGTATAAGAAATGTTTTAATTAGATTTATATTAACAGCAACAATAAAACTTTAGGCTGCATACCTGTCAAAAACTGACAAAATGAAACCATATGTCAAACCATAACGTAATTTGTGCTAACTTTCGGAAAAAAAAACACAAACCCCATCACTTTAATCCAAAACACACTCCCTCTCTACAATAATAGACAATCTGACCTATGTAACTAATCTGACCTATGATAAACTCTTTATTTTAATTCTAGACATTAGAATATTATGCTAAAGAAAGCTGCAAGATCTCATGGAAATAAAGGGATTGCCAAAATCAGCAGGGCAGGGAAATTGAAACAATACTGCAGAAGGCATTAAGGGAACAGGAATGAAGGCTTCTTAAGGGAACATGAAGAGAGAGGAAACTGAATTAGAATTGGATCAAGGATCAAACTCTAAGAGTAAGGTAGCCAATTTGTACGCAGGTCTTATGGAAACCCTTTCAGGACTGATGCAAAAGTATTCCTGTTCGTTACATCTGTACATGGGTGTAAAAATACCAAGAGTCTACAATGCTGACATTCAAGAAAAGGGGCTATTTTTAAGAATCTAAAATTTGAAGAAAATTTTGATTTGTTGAAAATTTCTGTTGGTGCAATATTCCATATGTATTCCCTGGACAGATCTGTCATTTGTTCTGGCTATCTAAGCCATGCTCATCCCACTTTCCCACACTTTTGGAATCAATGATCTGTACAAATGGTAAATGGACTACATTTATATAGCGCTTTACAATTTATGCCTCACATTCACACACCAGTGGCAGAGGCTGCCATGCAAGGTGTCAACCTGCACACCAGGAGCAATTTGGGGTTCAGTGTCTTGCTCCAGGACACTTTGATGAGGTCAGGAGGAAGCAGGGCTTGAACCTGCAACCCTCTGGTTGCCGAACAATAGCACTGCCTTCTGCGCCACCAACTTCCCCATTCCTGGGAAGTTTGCAATTAGTTCCACAGAATATGTTGAGATGACAGATGGCTGTGTTTACAGCCTCCAACTTTACCCTCTTCTGCTGTCTGTTGTGCGGTTCCAGTTTTGGGTTGATTTTGGGTCTATCATGGTCAATATTTCCAGGTGTAGATTTTCATCCATATAATGATTTTATGAAATAGTAATATAATCCAATAAAGATCAAACAGAGTAACAATTACATATAGAGTTGTCCTGTTCTCAAAGTTAAGCCTCATCAATTCAACCGCCTCTCTGCTGTTATTAAACACTGCTGCTTCAGCGATTTGTCTCAAAAATTGATCTGATCCAGATATTCACCCATACAATGTGTTTGCAAAGGTTGAAAAAGATGTGTAATATACCTTTTGAGTTAGTCCTATTGCGTTAATGGGATCAAAGACCTGAAACACCCTTTTTGCTATCACTATGTAGCATTGCTTCAATTTCAGGGGGAATCTGTCTCAAAATTATGTTACTTTCAGATTTGTTACCCATATAATGTCTGTAAAAAATCTGCAAAAAGATCCATAAAAAACATTTTGAGTTATTGTGTTCACAATACTAATTGCCTTCTACAGCTTCCATGTCCTACCTCATCCATATGTTTTGTGAAGCAGTAATGAGGTTCATCAAATACGCTATTTTTTAACTTCTCACATTCACAAGGTCAAAAGTCATTTGCTTTCACCCTCCCCTTTGCTGCCACTAAGCAGCATCACTTCAGTTTTGGAGAGATCTGTCTCAGTATTAATAATTTTCCAGGTTGTCACCCAAACAATGAACAGAATCTGATGTTTTACTAAAGAAGCAGTGATGGGAAGATGAATTGGCATCTAGTGACATTGCAGAATCCTGCAACATTTAGACAATTTTATTTATTCATAGTGATCAATCATTATCTGTAATAACAAAAAAAAAGAAATTTGGTGGATCTGTCCTTTAATTATCCCGAGATGTTTATCGAAAAAGGTTTTACGTGAGTTTGGCCTTTTAAAGTTGTTTAAGGTACGACTAGGCGTTTTAGAACGACTCTATGGAGTAAGTGAGCCCGTTTGAGACAGCTTATCAGAAAACGGTGCAGGAAGTGCTTTAGATTGCCGCAGCATGTCTCAAACTTTGGTATGTCTTAATAATGGATTAAAGAATCCAGCAAAATAGAACCGTAAAATATTGTGCGTGCATGCCATAATTTTATAGTGTTAGGCCTAAATATTTACTCGTACATCTAATTCTTTTTTTACTTTAAACTAAGTTTAACTTAAATTTATTAGACTAAGTTTTATGCGAACCCATTCGACACGCAATAATAAAACTGCTGGATGTTTCAATATAAGGAACTCATGTCCTTCCCCAACGCTTGCGTGTCTTTATGGGGGGTGGGGCGGTGTTAAAACGGAAAGGTGATGTGCGATACAAGTACAGTATCTATCGAGAGAGACATCGACTTGGCTGCATTTTATTTCCATGTCTGTGTGTGCGCGACGATGGCAGAGCCTCGTGTTCAGATCGAGTCTTTACATTTCTCTGTTGGCATTTTAACCATCTCCGGAGGTAGGATATATACAGCATTGTTATATTCATCATCTGTTTACTTGCTTTATAGTGCGTTCTGATGAATGTATGAAATTATATGATGTATACAGTAATGTATTACTCCATTTGGATTAAACTGATAAACTCACATCTTGTAAAAAGGAGGGAATAAAGTATTGTGTCGAATAGTTGTAAGTAAATTAGTATAAATACATCGAAATGTTTTAATTTAAATATGTTTTAATCCTGTGGATAAAATGGTTTATAATGTTGGGAAAATGATGTTTAGCTAAGTGGAATGTATTCTTTTTGACTATACATAGTTTTGGCTACGGAACGTAAAGTTATAAAAAGTAATTGCATGTGTCTCATAGAGATTGTGTACGGTTACATTCAGCCGTCCAACAACAGTTTATCCTAATCAGGTCTCCGGGGAGCTAAAGTTACGGAAATTAACTAATTAAGTGATCAATAAATTCTATTTGGATAAGGGTGTGAATTATTTTAAATATTATAACTTGTAGTTGTTGTAGTTAGATAGAACCATACTGCAAAATAATATCGGAGAATACAAAGAAATTCCTTTGCCTGTATCTGTGTAGGTGTAGTTTCTAAAATGTAGCAACATTCATATTTATATTTGTACAGGTGTAGCTCTAAATTCATTATCTAACATTCATAACTTACTAAAATTAAGCTTTTTTCTGTTTAAGCTGTTTTAAGACAGTTTGAAACAACATAGACTTATATGGAAAATGTATAGAATCGTATTGTTGTTTTGTAAATGAACCATTGCATGAAGGATGTAAATACATTTGTAATGCACTGTAAAGACAAAAATGATGTTTCATTGTAACTCAAGCAGAATGTAAAAGCAATATTCTATAATAATATTCAATAGCCTAATGAATAGGGCAAATTGGTAGAGAAAATGGATGGATGGTTGGATAATACATACTAATATTCTCCAAGACTTCACCAGTAAAAGTTCAATGAGTTTCCTATTTTGTTTTTATTAATATTTAAACATAAAAGAGAAAAAATATGAGTAGTGAGACTCTTGTTTGTACTTTTTAGGTTCGTTGCTGCTTATAGTAAATGGCTATGCTGATGCACCAAGAAAAGAGCTCATTCCTGACACAGCCCTGGGAGTACTGCTTCTAATCATCGCCTCCTTATTGGCTTACACAGGTACAACACTTTAACTAATAACTGAGGAACTGGGCGATGCAACATTAACTGTCAAGGAGGAGAATTTCACTGGTTAAGTAACAGCGCGTTTAGCAAGTCCACTAACTGGAGGTGGCTGCCTTGCACGGAAGCCTCTTACTTCCAGGGTCGTGGCTTTGACTCTGCGTGTGTAAAGTTTGCATTTCTTTCCTTTATCTGTGTGGGTTTTCCTCCAGGTAACTCTGGGTTTCGTCTGAATTCCAAAAACATGTTGTTAGGTGAACTGTTGCCTCTAAATTGTTCTTTGTGTGCAACTGTAAGTTTGTGTCCTGCGATGAAGTGGTATTCTGTCTAGGGGGTTCCCTGCCTTGGTCGATTTGCATCTCGGGATAGTGTCCAGGCATTCTGTAAGCCTTTACTGGGCAAGTGACTACACGACATGTGGAATGATATTAACAATTATATTCACTTTGTAACTGTCACACATCCAGCTTATATCAGACCTGAAATGTGTGAATGTATCAGAGGATTGTGTACAAATGTATTAGGAAATTGCAACTTTGTAAGTCTGTAAAATGTATACTAGCTGTATTATGAAAGATGCTGTCCGCCTTACATAAGATATAGTGCCAGCCTAACATCTGTTTTTCTAACACATAGAGTTCCTAAAACAATATCATTGGTTATATACAATGGCCAATGTTTTGTTTAGTATAAATGTCATGGAAGCAATGTATTTACTATTCACTTTATAAAGAAGAATTCCCTCATGTACTTTATACAGCCTATTCTTTGAGTGAGACATCTGAAAAGCTGGTTTAAACCACAAACAGAACTTGTGGTTTACTTGCAGAACTAGGAAATATTGCCTTGCAAATGACAACATGTTCTATTCTGTGTTTTAAAGTAGGATATTACCATGTAAAGCCAGACTGAATAATAAAATGAGAAAAATTATACACGCAGTCAAGAAATGAACTAAAGACTTTACATGCATAAAAAGCTTTTCTGTAGTTACTGTACAACAGGATATCTACCCATAATGCAATGTGAGGGCTCTTAGGTAAAAGAATGAACAAAGTAGGGATGTAGCCTGGATGCCAGTCCATCACAGAGTACATGCAGTTTCAAAGATGCCAGTTCCCTTAACTGCACGTCAGAGGCAACATTTGCCAGTGCTGATTAGCAGAATTATGCTGTTTTTTATTCTCTGTGGAAAACAAAAGATTGATCGATGAATTTAATAATGAAATAAAAACGTGTTGCAAGCCATATCAAACCATATCACAGGCTAAATCTGGCCTGCAGTATAGAACTTTGAGATTAAGCTTTCTATGTAGTGAAGGGACCAACAAAATGGCTTGTCTTATGGAAAATGGGTGATTGTTCAATGGAATCATTCTATTATTGTAATATTTTTATCTTAACCTCTATTGATGGTAACTTTTAATATGGACTAAAGACTAAATATTGGCCAGCAGTATTGACCCAGATTGACACATCATACCAATTATGATATTTTAATTTGTAACCAACATTGGACAATACCGATGTTAATCGATATATCATATGTCTCTGACACCTTTGAACTCTAGGAGAAAACACATGCAACACAGGAAGAAAATACAAGTACATTGATTTTTTTTCAAGGCTGATGTATATATACATCGAGGGTAACACTATACTTGACGGGGCACTACTACTAAATACTTAGTAGTAATTCAGTTACATAAGTATAAGTAATGAACAAATGTAGTTGCTAATTGAGATCGCGATTTATTAATGATGATCAAATATGAAATCAGTATATAACTAACACTTTGTGATTAATTAATGCATAAATAATACCTTAATACTATATTATTTCTGCCCCCTCAAGTACAGTGTTAACCGTATGATTTTAAATCCCACTCTACAAAAAAGTCTGTCAGCTTAAGCTGTCTTTTACCAATGAACTAACTCTTCTCCATCTCGGTTCTCCTCTGTTTTTCAGGAGTGCGTCGCTGCCTGTCTCACACACCACTTTCCGCCGCTCTCTGCTTAACCGTTTCAGCACTGTGGTTTGGTTTAGGGTTTGTGCACATTTTGCTTGGAGCAGGAGTGGTGGAAGATGCCCTTGGGCTTAGGACAGCCCTGGTGCCTGGGTTGGCAGCCTTTAGTCTAGCGCTCCTCATTTTAGGGGTGGTGGGAGTCCTACAAAAAGAGGTGGTTCTTTCCATAATTGCTTTTGCTATCAGCCTAGCATCTGCCCACCAAATTGCTTCATTGTTCAATGCCGACTTCGGCCTGCAGGCCACAGCTGCAAACTATCTCCTGGTGTGTTGTGTTGGGGCCTACTTTGGCAGTGGGCGGCTCCTGTCGTATATCACCAAGGGCAAGATACAACCTCCCGGCACCCGGCTCCAGAAGAAGAGCAAGCTAACGTCAGCCCAGGCTCAGGAGCGAAACGACACAGTGCTGATCGGACTCGTGATGAATCTGCTGTCGGCCAGCGTGCTGGCCTGCCCGCTTTTGGGTGTGGTGCCGGAGCTAGCCAAAAGCCAGGTGTCATGGTTATGGACAGCGGGTGTCTTCCAGCTGGGTGTGAGCATCCTCTCCTACCGGGCCATGGACACCTTACCAGCTACATTTTATGGTTTCGCTGCAATCCTGAAGTTTGCAGAGGGGTACAGTGTCCTACTAAACAGCTCCGGTTATATGCTGTCCTTTCCAGCACCCCTCCCTATAGTATTCTCACTGTTATTTCTCACCTTAGCCATATTTAGCATTCAGAAGAGCCTTATGGATGGTCTGTACCAGCTGTTTTATACGGCTTACTGTATCTCTATTGCTGTTTCGCCAAGGGGCTTTTTCCAGGGCGGCACGCAAGGCGTGCAGGCCGCCATCTTCATTGCGTCTGCTGTGATGCTCCTGGTAAACCTGCACAATATGGTGTCCCCATGGAGGCTGCCCACAGGCCAGGGCCTTTTGAAGACTCTTCTGAAGAGTAGTAACCTTTTTGTCCTGCGGGCCCAAGACAAGGACCAGCACGCCCCAAGTCTGGGCTACTCCAAGTATGCTGATGCGGAAGTCCTGGCCTACGCCTGCAGTGCCCTCTCAGCCTTCGCTATAATGGCAACTGTGGGTGAAGAAGGACCACTGCACGTGGTGATCCTGCCCTGGGTTGTCATATGTGGTGGTTTCCTGCAGCTTCTTTGTGGCTCAGTGGCGTTTGCCCGGGGGAAGACACTGGAGAGCACTGCATTCATCCTGTACGGGATCTTGTGGACAGTGTGGGGGATGATTCGCTACGCTGGTCTCTACGGCAAAGAACGTGGCTTTAACGTGGCCACCGGCATCATCTGCTTTATGCTGTTTAACTGCTTCGTGACACTCGGCACTCTGTTCCTCAGCAAAGCCTGGTTTGCATTCGCTCTCACTTACCAGCTTATTCTGGTCAGTTTCCTGCTCGATGCAGTGAATGCCTTGCCGCATGGCTATGACACTGTGGTCGCTCTTATCTTCGGCACAGTCAGCTTTTACTGCTTCTTAGCACACCTGTTCAACAGCAACTTTCAGAAGCCACAGATGCCACTGGGAGGTCCTTTTATCAAGCTAAGTGGCTTTGAGGGCGACAGGGACAGTTGTCCACATGTGCCAGCAAGAAAGGCCACATCTGTGCAGAAGATAGCGGGTAACAAAATAATAACAATAATAATAATAATAATAATAATAATGATAAGATTGTCAATCTATTAAAAAATTCTTTTTGTATAACGATTTGTGTTTCCATTTGCAGATATTTTAAAAAATGGTGGCACGTGCGGGATGCCTACGGACACAGTTTATGTGCTTGTGGCAACTTGCAATCGCCCTGATGCAGTGGAGAAGGCTTACAAGTAAGTCCACTTCTCTGGCCACTGAAAAGTAAAACGGCTCCAGCTAATGGTTATCTTTAGCAGGTCAATCCGCACAGATTTCAGTATGTTTTGGTTCATGGATACACCAATCTTTACAGAATCAAGGTGCATGCCCAGGATCGTCCTATGTCTCTGTGGATCTCCAGTATAAAGCAGCTCGAGCCAGCAAAACACCTCATCAACCCAGTGCTCTGGGACTTCATGGAGGCTGCCTGGCCTTCCTCCATTAGCATTGTCATTCCTCGAGGTTGGTGAGACTTATATTATTGGGCATAAGTTAAGTAAACTCTGATTTCAAGGTACCACTTTAATGATATTCACTGTACTGGATTTTGCAGAATAAATTCTGAAGGTAGTGGTATTATTATAATAACATAAAGCCTTGGAAAATGAAATTAAAGAAGATTGTCATTGTTACTGTTTGGATTCTGTGTCTATAGGTCCCTGGATGAATTTCTTAGGGCTCGGAGAATCTGAAAAGTACATTGGGACTCCACAGAGCATAGCTATCCGAAATCCAGATTGTACTGTTGCCACACATCTCATGGATCTGGTAGGGCTGGCCAGTGTCTAATGTGCCATGTCAAAGTTTCTGAACTAAAGGCCCAACAGTTACACTTAATAGGCACTTTCCCACCTCATGAACATTTTTCAGGAACCAGGAACTTCAGTCAAGTTCCCTCTGCAGGAACTCAGTTCAGTTGTAGTTCCTCAGAGGGAGTTGCTGAACATTTTAAGTCCCTACCCTGGAGTATGTACTTTAAGCCTGAACAGGAACTCCTGGGAGGGGATTTTAATGATAAACTTTCTAAATTGGTTGCCCACAAGCACCGACACCAACATGGAATTTATGCTGAAGTGCAGGGATAATAGATCACAGTAATGGAGCAAGAATCGAGCAGATGGAATTATCTCAACTACATTCACTGCATTAATAAATACCTTTTTTGCTTGCATCTCCATATTTCCGCATTGATCAATAACCAGTATACTTCGATCAATAACCAGTATACTTCTGTCTAATATCACCAGTGCCAGTGGTGAAACCTGCCAGCACTTTACACAATTTATGGGATAACATAACATCATTTTTTTTTATTCTGTGGAAAACAAAAGATCAATCTGCTGGCCAGATTTAATAATCAATTATAAACATGTTTCAGGCCATATAAATAAAAGTAGAATACTGTGTCTCATTTTGAATACGGGATGGGATTTTTCCTGTATTCTGGACCACGCAGTCGATCCTCTCAATAACTAACAACTAACAACCATGGTTATTTAGCATAACAGGTACAGTTAGGGTTGTGCCGTGTGAAAGTGACACCTAAATGGCCAGAAACTGCAAAAGTTCTCGGCACAGGAATTCCGGGAACTAGGTTCCCGAACTTTGGTGGAAAACTGTCTAATCAAATGCATTTCTTCGGTTTTTCACAACCTTGTCAAGACACTGTGGACTCAATTTCCAGGTGGGGCCGATTGCTACAATGTCTGCAAATCCCACTGGAGAGGCGGATACGACACATCATAATCAGGTTTATGCAAAGTTGGGGAACAATGTAAGGGCACACTGCATGTGACTATAGCCCTTTATGCAGTTTGTTTGTTTGTGTGCCTGTGTGCCCTGTGAAGATTGCATTTTTCAGTGTATTTTCACCAGGTAGATGGAGTTCTGTGTGATGGACCTTCTCCGGAGAATATTGCTTCCACAGTGGTAGACTGCACCAAAATCGAAAGTGGGAAAATTGGTTTCTTCAGAGTGGGCGTCATTCCAAAGTCACAGGTATTGTTGCTGTTTTGAGTTAAATAACCATATAACCTAAACTTTATCTTTATAACAAACGTATAACCCACATGCATATGGTGACCAGACCTAATCCTCCTTGGGATCTCAAAGGTGCTGCAGATTTTTGGGGAGGTGCAGAAGAAGCAAATGGTGGGCCAGTTGAACCCCACTTTTGTGCCAGATGTTCCAGAACTCACTGTGGAGATTGAGCCTAAGATGAGCCATTCAGCACCGGGCAGCAAACACACACTGGGCCAAGTAAAAGAAGAGGATGAGCCGATATAATGCAAAGTGTTGACTTACAACACTGCAAATTTCTATTAAAAATTTAAATAATGTTGTAGCCCGCAAATTTTATAACCTTGTGACAATCTCATTCTACTAATCTATGATTACTGATCATAATATGTAATACATATATATATGTTTTCTGCTTGCACAAGCTTTTTAAGAACAATCCTGTACTTTAGTAAGAAGAAAATAACAAAAAATCAATAAATATCAGCTTGATACAATGACTACCTGCATGATCCATCTCTAAAATAATAAAAAAATATATGGCAGTGGTTACAAAAGAACCATGACATTGGTTATATTAATTAGCCCTTTTATTACTGGAGCTGGTTATAAAAGTGCGAAGCTGCAGCATTCTCCTGGGGAGACTTACTGCCCGTGATGAACCAGCAGCCTCCATGTTCAGGATTTGCAATATCCGTCAGAATGACATCAATTTTAAGAAAACTTACACGACAGTCTGTGACACAGGGATCTATGCCAGATACGACTAATAACATACAGAATGATAACATACAGAAATACACTATACGGATAATAGTATCGCCTACAGCAGTGGTTCTCAACCGGTGGGGGCGCGGACACTCTCGCGGGGGGGGCGCGAGTAGGCTACAGGATGGGAGGAAAAAAAACTGGGAAAAAAAAATTGCAGATTTTTTTTATCACTAAACTACTGTCATAAAAAGTTTTAGTTTTGTATATACATAACTCC
>JABFEA020000041.1:2286403-2300946 GCA_019775915.2 Cyphomyrus plagiostoma | reverse complement strand
AGTTAAGTTCTCCCCAAGCGAGCTTGATGGGCCGAATGGCCTCCTCTCGTTTGTATAGTTCTTATGTTCTTATGTTCCTATTTTTTTCTATGCGGCCCGGTACCAAATGACCGGTCCGCGGCCCGGTGGTTGGGGACCACTGGTCTAGTGTGTCTCTTCTCTCTGATCCATTTCTTTGTACGAGTGCTTCATCCCGACCCCACACTCTCCACGAATGTGTCTCTTACCCCCACTCCCCAGGATAAATTCTCTGGCTTTGCGACTTATGATGACGACTTCAAATCCTGTGTAATATTTTGGCTTCTTGATCCTCCCTCACCAGTATTGTGACGTCGTCATTCTAGCAGCATCTAGGTCATATTGAAATATTAAGCTGTATCGTTAAAAGCTATGGAGGACCAAATTACTCACAACGATTAATTTAATAAATATGTAATCAAATTTATAATTTTTCAAGTGTGCCATTTTTTGAAAATACATAATGAAATCACAGCAATTTATCATGTCCTGAAGTTAGGAGGGATTGAGATCCATGTGCAGTAACCCAAAAAAGGGAATTTTGTTGTAGACTAGTCGACATCACAGTGTAACAAAGGACATTAATCACTGAGCTAGGGATACTGGTGAGGGTAGACACATATATACACTGATAATGAGGAGTACATGAGGAGCAGGTGTGGACAATAACAACTCACCAAAGGGGATGGGAAACAGCTGGGTAAACACAAACAAGAAAGCACAGGCACAACGGTTAGGGATGCATGGTTCTTAGCTGCATGACAAGGAAACAGAGAAAACACCAGGATGGCCATGGATACCTGCTCACTAAACAGGGGAATGGTGGGCAGAATGGAACAAGACAGGGACCAATCCTGTCACCTTCTATGGAGAGGAAAGTAGTGAGGATGGCCAGATGCAACTCAGGAACCACCAAGGTACAGGTCTGCCATCCACTGGAAGCTGTTAGAATTCCAGTGTTCCACTGCACAGTCAAGCAAGTTTTACGTACTCCAGGGTTGAGAGGCTGTCGTCCAAGAAAGGAGCCTCTGCTCCAGGAATGAGAACTTCAAGTTTGGCTCAAGTATGTAACTGATCACATAGGCGAAGATACAGCCTTCTGGAGGAATGTCTGATGGTGATATGAGACAATGTTGTTATTTGACCACAATGACCATAGGGTATATGAACCCCCATCCTGGACATCTACAGCACCTGCTTGGCCCACAAAGCAGTCAGCACTGTGGGAGACCCCACCCACCCCTCTTACAACCTTCTCAGACTCCTGCCCCCTGGGAGAATGTCCTGGAGCCTCCATGCCTGCTCCAATGGACTGAGCAATAGTTTCATCCACTGATCTGTCAGGATGCTGAACACTTTGCCCTCTCTCCCTCTTCTCCCCCCCCCCCACCCCTGAAAAGTCTGGACGGTAAACCCCACCCACTCACCCATATCCAGCACTAGCCGCTTTACTTGACTTTGTTTTACTTAATTTGACTTTACCACAAAGACTGTACAAACTTAAAAACTGCTACTGTTCACCTTTGCACTGTGCATCCACCATATTTGCATTGTTTTATTGTCTTTTGCATATGGTATATGGAGGACTAAGATCCTGGATGGCTGATAATTTTCTAGATCTTAATCAAAACAAAACTGAATTGTTAGTTATTAGTCCTTCTGCTAAAATTCAAAAGGGTTGTGAACTCCTTGGTTCCCTTTCGGATTCTAGCAAACCATATGTCCGTAACCTAGTGGTTATTTTTGACAGCACCTCTCATCTGGCAGAGGTTCCTATTTGCCAGATCTTCAACTTGCACCTCCAGCAGAACTCCATCTGCATACCGGGGGAGGTTGGGGACATTGAGTCTGAATGGACACTGTTCCGGACTGTTATCATGGAAGCGGCCGTACAGAGTGTGTTCCAACTATGGGGGATCACACTTCCCATCCTTCCTGGGAAAGTGAATTCTGGGGTACTGGAGAGGAGGGTGAGATCAATAGTTGAATCTCGGATTCAGGAGGAACAATGCGGTTTTCGTCCTGGTCGTGGAACACTGGACCAGCGTTATACCCTTGCGAGGGTACTGGAGGGGGCCCGGGAGTTTGCCTATCCAGTCTACATGTGTTTTGTGGACTTGGAGAAGGCTTACAACCGGGTTCCCCGAGGTGCTCTGTGGGGAGTGCTTCGGGAGTATGGGGTTCAGGGCCCACTACTGTGGGCGATTTAGTCTCTGTATGAACGGAGCA
Organism: Cyphomyrus plagiostoma; assembly: GCA_019775915.2. Lineage (NCBI taxonomy): Eukaryota > Metazoa > Chordata > Actinopteri > Osteoglossiformes > Mormyridae > Cyphomyrus > Cyphomyrus plagiostoma. The sequence goes on along the minus strand of JABFEA020000041.1, from coordinate 2,298,699 downwards.
GAAGCTTGGTCTGCATTGCTGGTAATAAGTTTAACATGTTCCTAGTGCGGGTTGGGCTCCGCTAAGGCTGCTGTTTGTCATTGACCATGTTTAAAATATTTATGGAAAGAAGTTCTAGGCACAAAGAAGGATGATGGTGTCCAGTTTTCATAGTTTAAGGACTGCATCGCTACTTTTTGCAGATGACATGGTCCTGCTGGCTTCATCTGCTGGGGACTTCCACCATGCCCTGGGACAGTTTATGGCTTAGTACGAAGTGGCAGCGGTGAGGATTAGCACCTCCATGTCCAAGAGCATGGTTCTCAGCCGGAAATGGGTGGATTGCCCTCTTCAGGTCAGGGAAGAGCTACTGCCTCAAGTGGAGGAGTTCAAGTATCTCGGGGTCTCATTCACGAGTGAGGGTAGGCGAGATCAAGAGCTGGACAGATGGATCAGAGTGGCATCTGCAGTTCTGCAGGCGTTTAATCGGTTCGTCATGGCCAAGAAAGAACTGAGCCGGAAAGCAAAGCTCTTGATCTATTGGACCATCTTTGTCATGAGCTGTAGGTAATGACCGAAAGAATGAGATTGTGGATACAGGTGGCCGAAATTAGGTTTCTCCACAGGGTGTCCAGGCTCTCCCTTAGAGATAAGATGAGAAGTTTGAATATCCAGGAGAGTGTCAAGGTGGAACGGCTACTTCTCCACGTTAAAAGGAGCCAGTTGAGGTGGTTTAAACACCTGGCACAGATGCCTCCTGGGCAGCTACCCGTAGAGCAGGGGTCATCAACTATATATGTCAGAGGGCCAGAGTTTTACCAGACAGTCCCCTTGGGGGCCGGACCCCCAAGAAGAAAATCAAATAAAAATCTAATTTTGGCTTAACATTATGTTTAAAATGTCTAAATATAGTCATAAATGGTGGTTATTCTGACAAGAGACTCAGTTGTTGTTATTTTTAGTTGCTTTAATAGTGTGGACCACTATTTTTTTTTTGATCCTCACAATTTTGGAATCCAGTCGCAGGCCAAATTCGGCCCGTGGGCCGCCAGTTGATGATCAGTGCCGTAGAGGTTTTCCATGCATATCCTACAGGGAGGAGGCCCCGGGGCAGGCCCAGGACACACTGGAGGGATTATATCTCTCGGCTGGCCAGGGAACGCCAGGGCGTCCTCTCTGAGGAGCTGGTAGAGGTAGCTGGGGAGAGGGAGGTCTGGGTATCTCTCGTGAAGTTGCTACCACTGCAACCCGAACCCTGGATTAGTGGATGGTAATGGATGGATGGAGTAGTAACTGAGTTACTAAGTTACATGTGCCCCCTCAAGTAATATGTTACCCATAGAGTTTTGTCTGTGAAATCTGTCTGAAAACTATTTAGCCATTACGTCTGTGTCACAGCTGGCTTTAGGTAGGGATTTCAAAACATACTGACATATGAATGAGTTTCACATTTGATGCAAAAGAAAACAAGCCTCAATTCAAACCTTGCGGAGCAGCATTAACAGGTAGAAACACCACAACAGAAACATTTTCTGAAATGAACAGAAACAAATAGTTGCTTTTTTAAAATGCGTTTAAGAAGTTCACTGCCATTGAAATTTACTGCCATAGACTGAACTAGGTATATAGAAACAAGTCCCACCCAGTTGGTATTCTTTAGTCTGATACTTGGTAACATTTTTGACAGGTAAGGAACACACACTGATCCAGCACACTGAAACACCCACCACACAAAGAACCGCCTCAGGAATGAGAACCAGAGTGCGGTTGATACTTCAGCACTACACTAGTTCAAAAGGAACAGTGTGAAGTTTTTTTTCCAGGGGCTAGAGTGCCAATCCTGCCACCATCCCCCAAATTTTCCCTGAAAGTTAGAGGACCTGCTCACAGGTTAACATCACACCCAGGATGAAGCAATTGCAGGTTAAGGGCTTTGCTTAAGGGCCCAATGGATAAGGATCACTGGATTCACAGGATTCAAACCAGCAACTTTCTGACTGCTGGCACAGAGCCCAAGCCTCAGAGTCACCATTCCACACATTTTTGTTGATGACACTTTTCCCTTTATTCAAGTTCTATGCGCTAGTATTTTATTTTTCTTTTAATATGAATGAAAGTACGTGATATGCCAGTCTTTTGTTTGAGGCTAAATTTTTGGTTTATTTGTATTTTAACAATATATAAAGTTTATATAACAATTTTAGAATTGTGCAGTGTTTCATATTACAATCATTTCAACAGTCAAATAAGTGTCCTGGAACAATGCATGTTTCTTTCAGGAATCTGTAGTGAGGATAGAGGTAAGTAGCGGGGTGTATATGTGCATTTGAGGGGTACAAAATATTCTTCTCCACGCCTGACATGAATTTTATGAAGACAATATTACAATTATAATAAGAATGGACTTAGTATAAAAATATATAAATAAGCTTTGCTGAATGGTCCTCCCCTTGCAACCCTATATATGATAAGCAGGTATGGAAAATGGATGGATGAATGAATGAATGGTCCTCTACAAAACAAACAAACAAACAATAAACACATTTTATCTACTTTTTATGCACAGCCTAATTAATTGGCTTAGTTGTAGTGTTTGTAGGTCTCAACCCTACCTATGATGCTGGGTCTGCATGTTCTCCTCGTGTTTACATGACTTTCTTCCCACAGTCTAATGAGAGTATGTCCTGCAACAGACTGCCACTAGACCTGTGGTGTCCCTGACCTGTGGTACTTCCTGGGATAGCTGACTTAGATATGTGACCCTGTACTGCAATATTTCTGAACCTGGACCCCCAGACAGTCCATGTTTTTGCTTCCTCCCAGCTCCAGGGAACAAAAAATGTGGAATGTCTGGCAGGGAGCTGGGAGAGAGCAAAAATGTGGACCGTTTGGGGGGTTCCTGGAGGACCGGGCTGAGAAACACACTGCTGTACTGGATAAGCGGCTATAATTTAAAATGTTGTTGAATATATGAATTTGTAAAGGATTCAGAAAACTACATTTAATCCTTAAATATACATCATCATTGTGGGGCAGTATGAGAATAGTTATATATAACTGCCATTACCATGCATTTAATAAAAATAGCAAATTTTCTTTTGGGCTGTACCTGGATGTATTAATAGTATGCGTTTATTGGAGCAAGGCTTGTTTTTGTGGATATAGGCTCTAATTCCTAATGGTGCGATGCTGTTCTACTTGTATCTTTTACGGCCAATCCGTTTGAAATAAAAAGTTTACCTAAACTCATATAACGCGTTTTAATCATTTTTAAGGTTTCCCTTAACCAGCGGTCGCTTTACTTTAAATCATTTTAAATACAGGACACAGAACAATTTTACCGCTTTATCATGAAATAATAAATATAGATGGACTTTACTACGTTGTGAATTTTTGTATAATATTAACGAAGCGCTGCCTGGTAGGAAGGCCATAGGGGTAAGCATCTGACCCGCGGATTAAAAAGAGCAGCTTGCCTTACACCTGACACGGAAAGCAGCTTTGGGTAGGCGTGGTGTAGCGCGATACCATGCTTCGATTGGCTCGTATCGGAGACAACTGGCCAATTGTATAAATGCATAAATTAATATTTAAGCACTAAGCCCGCCCACAGTTGTAAATTCTACGTCAGCGCCACGCCAAAGGCGCTGTTGCTCTTTAACGAAGTATGGAAATGCCTTCGTGTAAAGTTTTGTGTGGGCTTATCTTTGTTTTATTGGTTTATGGAATTCCTTCAGAAGGACAGAAGAAAAAGGAGGTGCGTACACGTGGTAGTTGTTTATATGTATAGTTTGCTAGCTTGTTTTAATGATTAATATAAATCAGGTTGCAACATAGCTAATCAGGAAGTGAAGCAAATTTAGTAGCTAAATGGATTACAAATGAATGGAATGATCTTCTATGACACTGGCCCACACTAGGTCGGCACATCAGACGTAATACTTTTAAGAAAATGTTGTTTAGGTAACCGTATTATAAAAATGGCTGTAATGGTAACGAGAAAAAAAAATGTATCGCAACGAACGTACAAGACGGGAAGCAATATATAATGCAAACTTACCCGAAAACTTAAACTTGTAATCACTACTTTCCTAACAGCTTGTGACTGTCGCTTACAATTGTAACAAGCTTTGCTATTTTCAGTGTCATGCAGAAGTATGATGCATCAGAATGCACGTTTTAGATTAGATTGTTATATAATTTTAAACTTTTGTATGCAGTTCGAAATTTAACTTTACATATTCTCTCAGTGCACTGACAAGAACCTGTTCTTTCTGTAGACACTACTGACAGACAAAGTCGGTCAAATGATGGAGTGGGCAACTAGAAGATCAGTGATACGAATGAATGGAGAGAAGTTCAGACGTTTCGTGAAGGCCCCTCCTCGTAATTACTCAGTGATAGTGATGTTCACTGCGCTTCAGCCCCAGAGGCAGTGTGGCGTGTGCAAGTAAGTACCGATGTTTCAATGGCTTTAACGGTTTTCCTGCAATCAAAAAGCATGTTGGATAAATTGTGCATCTTATGATGTGGTGGATTAAATGGTTTTCTGCATTGCATGGTTGGAATGTGGTGTTTTTTTGTTTCTAGGCAAGCTGATGAAGAATACCAAATCTTAGCCAATTCTTGGCGGTACTCCAGTGCTTTCACGAACAAGATATTCTTTGCTGCTGTTGACTTTGATGAGGGATCAGATGTTTTTCACATGGTACTCTTTAGTCATATTTGTTTTATTAAATCATGTAATGATATGTGGCTTAAAAATTTGCCCTGCTAAGAATAGTTAAGAAAAATGTAATTTAATGTAATTTAACTCCTGTAAATCTTAAATAATCCAAGGAATATGAAACAGTCTGAAATACAGTATTCTGATTACTGTGTACTTTTTTGTTTTTTTTATTTTTTTTTTTCTGGTTCTTTTTTTTTTAATTTTTTTTTTTTTTTTTTTTTTTTTTTTTTTTTTTTTTTTAAATATCTTTGACGTTGTTTTGTCTCTTCCCAGTTGAACATGAATTCTGCCCCCACATTCATGCACTTTCCATCGAAAGGAAAGCCAAAGCGTGCAGATACATACGAGTTGCAGGTTCGAGGTTTTGCAGCAGAGCAGCTGTCTAGATGGATTGCAGACAGGACCGATGTCAATGTAAGCCTCCTGTGATCGCCTTTGTAAAATTGCCTGACCAAAATGCCTTCTTTTCTCCAGTCATGAACTCTGCAGTTGTTTCTTGTAATATTCTTCATATTTATATACTGATCGTCAAATGAAGCTTCTTCCAGATTACACATACCGTTCAGCAGGTCATTGCCAGACTCATCCTTTTTGGTGAAGACCGTCTACAAAAAAGCACGATTCGTACCCCAGTCCACTCCCTGCGTGTCCATCGCGAACGTCGCTTGCACTGTAGTCTGGCCCATCGCTGCAGATTAGACAGGACAGGACCTCAAAAAGGCCATCTTGCGTATAGCCTCCTCACCGTGGAACAGCCCATGTTCTACTCACAGCTCACTCTGTCCCACTGTGATTTGGTTTGGTTTGGAATGCTACCCCAATGCTTGCTTGTTCAGCTGCTGTGGCTGTAATACTACTGAACCACTCTCTCGAGGTGATGCTGGACAGTATGTGAGCAGCCTATGAGCACCAACTCCATCCTGCTTCCAGCATCCCTGTTCCCCATAGTTGCTGCTTCTGGGTCAAACGTTTCATCTCTAAATTCTTGTGTTTTTCTGAGAAGGTTCTCACCAAGACACAATGCCAGCAATACGGACACACAAGACATCTTATAGCAAATTTCCAGATTATACTTGTTTAACATCATTACAAATCAGTCTCTACAAACTAATTCCACCATTCAAATTGCACATAGACCATGATCTGGTTATTGACTCTTAAGTACTGACCTTAAATACTACAGGGTAATATATTACATTACATTACAGAAATGTAACGCTACCCCAATGAAAACCTCTAAGTTTATTTTTGATGCTCAGTATATATATCGCAAATATAGCCTTTTATACTGTATGTATGCCTTATGTTTTTATGATAAAAATGTTATGTGAATTACCTATTTAAAAGATGGAAAAACTGATTAATTCCCCCAATGACACTTTTTTGGGATACTGCAAAATTATGTGCACCTGTTTTCTATAGATACGAGTGATCAGGCCTCCCAACTATGCCGGTCCACTGATGCTGGGCTTATTACTGGCAGTCATCGGAAGCCTTGTGTACCTGAAACGCAACAACCTAGAGTTCCTCCATAACAGGAACGCTTGGGCTTTCGCTGCAATGGTACGTGCACTGAACCAAAATAAATGAAATCTAAACCAAATCACTTTTGTTATCACTTGATACAGATGTACATGTGACTGAAAATGTCATGTGCAAGTTCCATAGCAGTGACATATATGCAAATATATGTAAATGATACAGTGTACACCGTATAATTTCACTATACATGATATACGTTATACGCAGTATGTCACCCGAGAAGTGCAAACAATGTGTTCCTCATTCTTTACTTTTGACATGTCTTATTTGAGTTAAGAATAGTTTTTTTCTGTATTGGCCATATGGAGCGGTTTTGTTCCAATTTAGAAACGGAATGTTAGATTGATCAGTTGTGTTTCTTCCGTGCCAGTGCTTTGTGTTGATCATGACCTCAGGACAAATGTGGAACCACATACGCGGACCACCATATGCTCATAAGAATCCCAGTACTGGTCAAGTGGTAAGTTACCACCTCTGGTACATGCATGAAACCTATTAAATTCTCATATATTACACTAATGTACTTTTCTGTCTCCTGTTTTTAAGAATTACATCCATTCGAGTAGCCAGGCCCAGTTTGTAGCTGAGACCCACATAGTTCTCCTGTTCAGTATCCTTTGAGTTTTCCTGGCACAGTTAGCTGTAGCTTTATGCACATCCGGGTGCGTATAGGGAGTGGATTATTTCGGCTTCGAAATCCCTTTGACAAAGTTTGTCAGATGCTGCCATCACCCTTGGAATGGTGCTTCTGCATGAGGCAGCGACATCCGACATGGAAGTAGGGAAGAGGAAAAGTAAGTGTTAAATAATTTTGATTATGGATTTCACAGCTTGGTGTCATGGTAGCCTCCTTCAGCTTAATCCTGCATCTCTTTGCACGTTCCCTCTGTATTTCCAGTTCCTTTAACATCCTACAACATGCAGTTTAAGTGGATTGATGTCTCTACATTAGTCATTGTATGTCTGCACACATGCTAGCAAGCACCGTGATGGACTGACATCCTGTACTAATATTTTATTATAAATGTGTATTAAGTTGTTCTGCAGTCACTAAAGCAATGTGTTACTGTATAGGGTATATATGGTATTGTGGTAATACCAGTTTCAAAGGCAACAGCATTTTGAAATCTTAGTGACAAAACAGCAGGATAGCATTGCTTTTTGAAAATACTGCCAAAACACTATACCATGGTATAAATTACAATCGTTAGTAGGATAAATATGCCGGTGGCAGCCATACACAGTGTAGAGAATCTCTGTTTAAAGTTTATCACAACTCCAACTTAAAAAAAAAAAACGGAAGTTTTTTTTTTTCTTTTTTCTTATGAAGCATTTGCATTTCTCTTTAAACCCTGTGTTTTGGTCTAATTGGCTTTTGATTAGCAATTAGATTGTATGCTGAGAACTGACACATGTTTTTCGCAAATGGTAACTCTTTAGACTTCGAGGCACTGCATTTGTACAACATTGTTTCTGCTGCCTCTCTACAGTTATATGTGTTGCTGGGATCAGCCTTGTTGTCCTCTTCTTCAGCTGGCTCCTGTCAATCTTCAGAGCCAAATACCATGGTTATCCTTACAGGTAGGGTAACCCTTAACCTTTGCCCAGAAAATCCATATATGATTTAGCACCTGGTATACATGTCCTATCCCCAAAACCCCACTGAACGGTACTGGAAGTTTATACAAAAGAGATTTGCTTTACTTTTTCTTTACTTGTGGGAATCGTCTTACCATTCATGAGAAACTGTTGGATGAGTAAATGGTTGCGTCCTCCCACCCTTTAACTGGCTGGCTTTTGGTTATTGCCAGTATCTCCTGCCTCACCTTGTTTTTGTGTGCTGCTGTCTTAGAAATTTTTTACCTGGAAGCAACCTGCTGTTCAGTGTAGCCTTCCGTCTGCAGGATCACGATTTAACGATCGTGATTGTACTTTTTCCATGGCTGTATATGAGTGGATTGAAACAAGTTAAAACCATATTCAGTCTCCCCTTTACCAACACCTGCCCCCCCCGCAAAGCAGAAGCGAGAGCGAGATGCCACTCCTGCATGCTCTCATTCCCATTGAAGTTACAGGGGTTTCAAGCTTCGTTGAATTTCACTTCCACAAATATTTACAAGACAAAATGGAATCCAAATCTACCAGAACAAAAACGGTCTAAGCAAAATGAATTGTCAAACAGAGTGTCAAGCACAATCAAAGTATATGGTAAACAATGAGTACAACAAATTCGAAGTAACGGCCGCCTGTTCATTGCCTAGGCTTTATAAAGGAAGTGATGGGGGGGGAAAGCGGCTAACAGAACGGGGAGGTGTGTGATGTAATTGTGGGCAGCGTCAGAAACAGCTAAAGAAACATGCACCCAATGGACAAATTACACGTTATATCGTAACAATGCAAGTTGACATCTCACCTGTATAGGAATGTAGAATATGGAATGTTTTTAGATTTCTTTTTTAAGGGTTCATTGATTTTTTTTTTTTATTTTTATTTTTTTATTAATGGATGTTAATAGCAAGCAAACCTGAACATTATGTATGACTAATATTATTCTCGGTTCATTTTGTCCTCTTTGTGTGAATAGCTTCTTGATGAATTAATTGGGACCAGGAAAAATGAAGATTTCTGATGTGTCTGGGATCTAGAAGATCATGCCTCATGCTAAACGGAGAACACCAAGGAATTTCCTACAGCCTCAAGTGCCTTTTAATTGAAACTTGTTTTATTACATAACATTCCCTACTGTCTATTTTCCAGAAATTTTTAAAACTGTGAATTGGGTCATTCTGTAGTACAGCAGTCTTGAACTCATTTGAATTTGTCTGTGTTTATAAGGGCTCTTGTCAATTTTAAAGGGCTTCTGAAAAAGCTGAGAAGTTCGTTTTGGTGTAAATGGTACTGTCTGTAGCAAGTTTAACCAAGTAATAGTTTTTGTGTGAAACTTTTTTGGAAAGGCTCATGCTTTTATGTTGTAGGCGTGTTTGTATGTGGACTGAATACATGACTCTTTGGATATCATGTGTGGTTAGTCGAGATGTATTTAATGGACTAAAAATCTTGTTTTACTTGCCATTTATCAACAAGAATTTCCTTGTTCATTTATTTTCACGCGTGTCTATGAACAGTGTAAACGATTACCAATTCAGCTCTGAATTGAACTTTAGTCCTTTTCATGCCATATTCACTGGATTCTAATACAAAGTGCTTTCCAGATCTCAGTGATGGGACAAACAAGTTTTGTTCCACAATAAGAATCACATTGTTTTCCACAATTGTGAACATATGTAAAATTCATTTCATTACAGAATGGCATTGCAAAAGCTTAAACTAGGTTGTGTATGTATGAGAAGGAATTTTGTCCCTGAAGGAATGGATTCGTGCCGCTCTGGCACATTATTTTCCAGGCTTTCGCCATTTGCCTGTATAGTTCATAAACGAATTTGGCTGCATTGTGAAGTTGCTAATGTGATGTCAACAAATGCTTTATGAATTCCTGAAGCTTCTTCTATGGTAGTAGAGGAGAGCATGATGGTATCTCTTTTGCGAATGTATAGGCTTAAATGAGCATTACCATCGAACTTTAAGTACTCTGTAGAGTTTTTTTTTTTTTTTTATTTTTTAAGCTTGTTCTAGAAAATGTTATAATGGTGACAATTTTTAAATTATTATTGTATGGTGAACAATTGAAAATAATCTTTTTATTGGTTAATTTAGTTGACTGAATTGCATTGTCTAACATGAAAGTGCTATTCTGGAATGCTTCAGGGAAAATGCTTATATTAAAGTGATTGGGGAAAAAAGCTTTATATGGTCCCAATTTTCTTGATTACATATTCCGTTATGAACAGTGCAGGTTCCACTTAGGCAACAATATTCGGTTCAGGGATGCCTAGTTCACACTACAGTCACTACGTGATTTTTAGCCCTGATTTTCTGCTCGCCTATAGTTTTTAGAGATGGCCAACAAAAGCCCCAGATCAGAGGCAAATCAGTGTTCGGTCAGTGCTGGCAAAGCCAGTCACTCTGTGTAGCGCCCACAGGATTTACCAGGCTCCTGTCTATCCTGATGCACTTTGGTCCAGTCCATGTGTGGAGGAAATTTCTCTGAAATCCTCTGGCAGATCCTTTGCATCTGTGCTTGATATTGGCTGCCAGCAATCGCAGAGTTAGGGGGCTTTCACGTCAGAATAACTCAGCTTCAGAGCTTTGATAAAAAGCTGGTATAATTCTGCAGCAGTTGGTCTGCACTGAAGGACCAGCCTCTGCCTTGGCCGCCGCATAGCGAGGCCAATTCTGCCTGAGATCTGACAAGCTGCTTGCGACGTTATCCAGCTCTTGCATATTCCAGGTTTGGAAAACCAGAATGTCTCCCCCCTTGTAGTTTGAGACATTCCAACATAGGGGAAAAAGTTCTGTGGGGTTCTCTTGCAGCCTCTGTCTGCAAAGGCTCTGTGTTGGAGGAGGAGGAGTCCACATCTGCAGTAGGAATAGAGGCACGGACACCTCTTGCTGCTAGTCCTTGAACCACCTTGGAACTACAGTCTTGTTTCTGGTATTTCATGGTAGTGGACAGTACTATTAGGTTGGGGGGGTGGTTTGTAGAAACCCCTAGAGGCTGAGCCCATACTCTCATTCAGACCCACATATACCCCCAGCCTTAACTCTTCCCATTTTGCCCAAAGATTCTAAACACACGAGAAAATTGCCAAGCTGCAATGAGGTTCTGAACCAGCACAGAAAGAGTCCAAACATGCACAAAGATTTCAGACCTGCCCCAAAAAGATTCAAAATATGCCTGACTCAATATTGTGGTTATCATGCAATTATTCATTTAATTTACAGTACCATCAGAATCACTGGACCACCCACCTTCTTTGTAGGGGCTTTAATCCTTACCTCACCAGGGACTCAATACTCTACCTCAGTGGGGACCTGTTCCTTCCTCACCAGGGATTCAAACCTCTACCTCTTCTGAAGGAAGGACGTCAGATATTTTCCATGTTGGCGAAGAGACTCAAACCCCTCCTTTTTACTGTGGTACACAGCACACTAATTTAATTGATTGCCATGCCCATAGTATCTTAGTCGTCAGGCAATGGAATCTTTCAAAAACACAACACACAGCATGATATTACCTATTAGCCATTTGCTGAAGCTGATTCACAAGCTGCAAACGATAACTTGAAGACACCTTAAAAACTTCAGCACTTCTGTACAACCGTGTCACAGGACTTTGAGCGTTTCAGCTTGGCATTAACCTGGGGGAGCCATTAGCCTCCCTGTCCTGGGAACTATAGGAGACTGAGCTCAATGATCCCAGATCACCCCCAAAGTTGTAGAAATCTCAGCCGGAGACTTGGTTCTTATTTGAAGAGAAGATTTTATTTTCTACTTGGACTAAGAAACTACGGTAATTCAGCACTGCATACAGTCTCCCCTTGCATTCTGGATGTGTTAACATTCCTCAGCCTTTTGTTTTCTTTCACATTATATAATTATAATATTATATTATAAAATTATATTGTAACTGACAGACCACGGGTGGTGAGGTTGGGCAACAAAGTGTCTGCTGAATGCACAATAAGCACTGGTAGTCACCCAGGACTGTCCCAGTCCAAAGCTCTTCACCCTCTATACCAGGGGTGCCCAACTCCAGTCCTGGGGGGCCAGAGTCCTGCACATTTTTGGGTTTGCCTTCATTTAACACACCCAATTCAACTCCTTGTGCTAATTACCACACAGCTCTTGAGCTGAATCATTTATGGCAGAACAGGGAAAGAACTAAGCTACACAGGACTCCGGCCCCCCAGGACTGGAGTTTGACACCCCTGCTCTACACATATGACTGCTCATCCACTCAAAAACACAACCTCATTTTTAAATTTGCAGATGATAAATCCATTCAGGGGGCGGCATGGTGGTGCAGTGGTTAGCACTGTTGCCTCACACCTCTGGGACCCGGGTTCTGATCTCCGCCTGGATTTCATGTGTGTGGAGTTTGCATGTTCTCCCCGTGTCGTCGTGGGGTTTCCTCCGGGTACTCCGG
>JABFEA020000041.1:2235721-2278002 GCA_019775915.2 Cyphomyrus plagiostoma | reverse complement strand
TGCACAGAGCCCTGACCTCGACCTGACAGAACACCTTTGGGATGAATTAGAGTGGAGACTGTGGGCCAGGCCTTCTCATCCAACATCAGTGTATGACCTCAGAAATGCGCTTCTGCAAGAATGGTCAAAAATTCCTATAAACGCACTCCTAAACCTTGTAGACAGCGTTTCCAAAAGAGATGATGACTATCTCTTGATGTTTTGATAATCCTTTCTTGGAACTATTGATTACACTACTTGTCAAATTGTTAAATCGGAGGAGTTAATGTTAACTTTGTCAGTTAAACTCACAGTACATACTGTAACACCTAGTAGAGGAGCTTACTTTCTGTTGAAAGTAGGTATGAAGTTGAGTTCTATTTGACTCTTTTCGTTTCCAGTTGGCAACATGTTTGCAATTCTATGTTTCCTGACATTAATATCATTATAATTTAATGAAACTTGTAATTTCTATGCAACACAGCTTAAGGAAAAGTCATGAGCTAATGGACACCTCAAAGTTATTTTTTTCACTTTCTGTTATAAAAGAACATTTTTACTGAATTGGTTTATGTTTGGTTTATGCTTGCTGCAAAAGTTTTTGCTTTAGAAACATTTTTATTTAATATAAATCTACTTAACAATTTAGGGAAACCTCATTTCCTCACACTACCAAGTGAGAGGGTTTAGATCCCACCAACATTATGACAGTATTGGAAGCATAGTCGCTGAATTGTTGCCAAAATGAAGAAATAATACTAACATAGTCCATCGTCATGAGAGAGAGAGAGAGAGAGAGAGAGAGAGAGAGCGAACTCCTCCTTTTGGGATAACCTAATAGTTTTGGCACAGGAAAATATCTGTATTAGCTGATGTCACAAGTCATTTTCTCTTCAGTCTTACAGGGGGTACTTCAAAAATCTGGTATGGAAATAGAAGGTAGGACATCTTTGAACTGGTAGCAGAATTTTTTGGTGTCTATCTGCATGTGTGGATGTTTAAGAGACTAGTTGTCTTGTCAGAACACCATTACTAAAAAATATATGCTTGTTTACTCCAATGGCATTATAAAGAGTAATGTGTCAAGTTGAAATAATTCCTGTGTCACATTTGTTCACGAAAATTCTAGAAGAGTGTTATTTGTTCTATTAGTTCTATTATGCAAGAATATTTGGCAATGATTAGAATAAATTGGTTGCTGCAGCTTCTGTGTATTGGTACTAAATATCTCAGCACCTGAAAACACAACCAACACGAGCACTAACGGAACATGCCACTGACATCATATTATTCAAAAATCTTAATAAATTCGCTGTTTAATTCTCTGGGATCTATTAATGAAACATTTTACAATATATATTGTACACTTTGTGTGTGTTAGTTGTTTGATTTTCATGAATAATTCTAATCTGTTATCTACTTATATAAAATCACGGAGAGCAACACTACCTTGCACTACAAGAAAATATACTGTGCAGTCATATTTCTGCTGAAACTCCAGGAACTGCAAAATTATGCAATGAGGGAGTTTTCTCAAAAAGACTGAAGCACGCTACAAATTCAGATAAAGGACAAGAATGTGCAGAAAAAGAAAACAAATGTTCAGCAAGTCATAAACCACGTGAAAGATGGCCAAGTGGACCACATGTTAACGCATTGAAATAGAAATGTTTTTTCACCTTTGCCTCTGTCTTGAAAAGTATCAGGAAAATGCAAAGTCTTTGCCCCACTGCCCTGGAAAACAGCCTGGAGGAAAGGACACTTTGTTTTTCATAAACACATTTTTTAAAAGCAGTAAAGCAGGAAGAAAATCATTAATTACTTGTACACACTGAATACAAACCTGGAGTCTGACAGGCCTTGACATTTTGATATATTTCACCTATCTGAAATATATTTCACCTATCTACAAAACATTTATCCAAAAGTGTTACATGTGCTTTTATTCAGCACAAGCCCAACACCAATAATCTGAGACCATTTATAATGTCATTTATCTATTTTTTAATTCCTGATAAAACATAGAAAAATTATAAAACTGGTTATTTGTGACCTGCTTTCTTTTGTAATCATTTTGTATCAATCACTGTACAAAAAGTTAAAAAAATTACAACACCAGTTTGTAAAAATGAGTAACATTCAGGGGGGCACCTCAGAGAATACAGCAAGGGACCTTTTCCTGTTCTTCTCTAAAGAAGATTTTGTGTTCCTAAACCTTTTTTCTAAAAACGGCTGCAGAAAAAGTGAGGGGTTGTCTTATAATCCCAGTCATTTTATATCTGAATAGAGCACTTCTGAGGGTGAATGTCTCACTCCCTGTTCTTATCTTTGTTTTACAGAAATCTGCACATATCAACTTTAAAAACTCATATCAAGGACATGAAGATATTGACCTTGTGGAGGTGCTGAACTGCCACAATAATCACAAAACTGAGGCAATAGAAGTTTGATGATGACATTTCAAAATGGCATATATGGTGTAGAAATGGATCACTCTGAATGAAGAGTTACTAAAATCCAACAAATGAAAAAGTCACACATGTAAGAAAGAGGTGGACCTGCTTGGAGCTGGGATTAAAAATGAATTATACATGTGAAGATGGACATGATTTGAAGTTATATCAGCACCTGATCTATGCAGTAACCTACACAGTTATCCTTGTGCCAGGACTTGTTGGTAACATGCTGGCACTTTGGGTCTTCCGCGTGTACATCAGAGAGACCAAGAAGGCTATAGTGTTCATGATAAACTTAGCTTTGGCTGACCTCCTCCAAGTGCTCTCATTGCCTCTGAGGATCTACTACTACTTAAATGACACTTGGCCCTTTGGACGTTTCCTCTGCATGTTCTGCTTCTATCTAAAATATGTCAATATGTATGCTAGCATCTACTTCCTGGTCTGCATCAGCGTGCGTCGCTGCAGTCTCGTCATCCACCCACTGAAGTATAGCAGCAACAAGCAGCGCTTTGACCTCTGGTTCTGCGCAGCAGGCTGGGTCATGGTCTGCCTCGGCTGCTTACCCTTCCTCCTGTTGCGGCAGGGACCGGGCAAGTCCCTCTGCTTTTCAGAACTACCTATTGTGAAGCTGACTGTGCCAGCCGGCATTGCAATCATTGTGCTGGCAGAACTGCTGGGTTTCATTCTGCCACTCACTGTGGTGCTAACATGCTCATGGCGGACAGCAGTCAGCTTGCGTGGGAAAAGCAGAAGACTACAGCGCAGTGCAGAGAAACGGAAAGCACTGAAGATGGTCTTGTACTGTACATTGGTATTTCTCATCTGTTTTGGCCCATACCACCTCACCTTCCCTTTACACTTCTTGGTAAAGTTCAACGGAATGGAAAACTGCATCTTCCGTGATGTCATTTTCAAGTGCCACCCAGTTGCGCTATGCTTGGCCAGCCTCAACTCCTGCTTGGATCCCGTCATGCACTACTTTACCACAGAGGAGTTCAAGAGGCGGCTGTCCCTTCATGAGATTCCTGAAAACCTCGAACTATTCAGTCAGCCTAGGCGTGCACGGTTAGTGCTTCCAAAATCGAGTGAGGGAGCCTAATGCCAGTGTGAAACTTTATCCATGTCTATGGGGAAATTTTATAGTATATCACATATCTTCTTCTCCATGAGACACACAAGCATGAAGTGCTCACAGAAAGTCTTGTGATGCTTGCTTAATTCTGTAAAAATGTTGCAAATTAAAGTACTGTTTCACATATCTGCATATATAAATGAAACATAGTTCAAAATACAGGTTTGCCATATGCATTATTACTGAAATGTTTATTGTTGCATTATGACACTGAAACTGCCACAGCTGCAGTCTCTGTCATACTTGTGTCATGGCTAATTAGATGGTCTACGGCTGTATTCATTTGAAATTGCTCTGCATCTGTGACTCCCAATACCACTTACAATACTACCCTGTACTGTAAACCTGTTGGCCAAGATAATATATGTATTTGGCAGCTTCTGACTGTTGTCTGTAGTATTTTGACTTTTAAGATTACACAATAAAAATGTTTCATTCATATGAAAGTAATCAGAGAGCTGTTGCTTCAACAATTGAATTTTATTTGAATGCAAAGGAAAATGCTTGAAATGCTCTAAATGCAATATTGATTTGAGTATTTAAGCAATCAAAATAACTGTAAATATAACACCTTCCTTGTCTTTGTCATCTTCCTCTACACCTCTGTCCTCTCTGGTCTCATGAGGCAGATGAGATCTGTTTTTCTGTGTCAACTCCTCAAATTCTCATTGGTGACTTGTGTATTCATACAAATCAGGCAGGTGTGGGGACAATGAAAAATGTGCCAGGGCGCTCAATGTTCAGTTTCAGGTTTTGAAAAAGCATATAAATATCACTGTTGCAGTGAGAACAGTGAGATGGTTGCTAAAATTGGGTGAGAACATCAAGCCATCATGAAAAGCTTGGGCCTTAACTTTGCTGACCCAGGGCTGACGAGGGTCGAAAGCTGTCAAATTGTAAAACCATGAGACTTGACACTTACGCAAACCGACATTCAGGTTTGGTGGACTCACCCAATAAAGTGAGGATAGCCATAGATGCTGTGTGCCAAAAACATTATAATCATCATGTTCACTATACCTAGGGTCTGTGTGACAGTGTTCTCTGCTGTAGAAACTACAACCAGTCACCAAGGCATCACTGTTTTGCACATGAGAACAATACTTTTGTCATTATGAATAACCATTAATAAAGTTTTATTGATTTACAGACCAATATCCATAAAACGTAACACCAAAATTCTTTTAAACCATTACCAAACACAGGAAGTGATAAATAACAATATGCATAAATCTTTGTTGATATTTCAAAGAGTGTCAGACAAAAAAAAAAAAGAGAAGATATTCATATTTATCTTATGTACTTGATTGATTGGGGTAGAAGAAAAAAAACATGCTTTTAACCTGAATTCACAAAATAATTTCTGCATGATACCTTTTTTTGACAAATTCCTTTTAAGAGAGTATATCAAAGTAAATGCATTACAAAATGTATACATCTGTTACAAATCCTCTTTTTCATTTTAATGACAAAAATGTTATGCATTTTCTTGTAGTGTAGTGGAGAATTCAAAATATGCTATACAAAACACTTACCGCTCCCCATACAAGACAGAGGACTGGAGAAGACAGCTCTGTTTTAGAGCAAAAGGCAGAGAAGAATTAAGGAAAAAATGCAGGATTGGGGAGGGGGGAAGAGACTCTTTCAGGCCGGTCATTACAGGACAGTCACTGACTATATTTCTGGCACATCTTGCATGAATTGTATGTCCACTACACCTGGTCCCTGAGTTTGGCCAATCTCTGAGACAGCTCATCCTGAGAAGAAAGACAACACAGGTCAGAACATAAGCAGGGAACTGCTTGGTGTACTTTCAGCAACAAGAGTGTCTTTGGCAGAGTGATTTCGGGGGTAATTTGGTTTTCCATTTCCATACTTTTTATTTTCTTATTTTTATCTATAATATTAACATTTGACCAATTGTTTGACAACTGAATGTGTTCCGTTGTGTAAATTGAAGGTAGAAATAAAATACATAATTATTTTACTGAAAACAACAGTAAATCAGAGTTCAAAAATAATAGCAGCCTTTAATTCCCAGTTTCAGACTTATTTGGGTTATCAAGGTCTTATTTTGGAAAAGGGAATAAAAAGAAGCGTTTTGTTATAGTGCAAGATGAATTGATTCAACAGGATCTCAACAATCACCCGTATGTTTCCAGTACCTGCTCTGCAGATGCAACACTTGTGCCCACTGAACCCATTTGACCTTGTGGAAGTTCCATGTTTAGATCCAGCCTGTAGAGAAGCCAACAACAGAAGCACATGCTTAATGTCCTACAATGACAAACACCGCTCATGACCTTGTGGAAAAAAAAAGAATATCATAAGTCATCAGGAACCTAAAGTAATGGAAATTTTGCCATCTAACAGTCAATAACAGCAAGTACATTAATATACACAGACAAACTTCTTTAATAACCAAACTAAATCTCTTACCCCGCTTCATCTGCCATCTCATGCATTAGTGAGTCCACTTGGTTCTTAAACACAGAGAAAGACAAACTTCACATGAAACTCATAATTCATATCCATGCTTTCATGAGCATTTATATGTGCAAATACAAGTTATACTCAGAATTAAACATTAGGAAACCAAATGCCAGCTAGTCTCACAATAAGAAATACATATACCCGTACTTAACAAAATAGAGTGTGTCACTCCTCTTAATTATCATGAGATACGAAAGACAATGATGAAATTCACCATGAGAGAAGAACACATTTTAGAAGCTTAAAACTGTAGACACTGACAGGTTTTGTTGTGCTGGTCATAATGGAAGCAAACCAGTGACATTACAGGAATGTAATTAGACAGCCATACCTGCGGAGTTGTGAGTGTTGTCGTGTTGCTCATTGTGTCCTCCATCTGGGAGGTCTGCACATCCAGTGTTTCAAACTGGCGCTCAAACTTGTCCATAAGGCCTGAGATCTGGTGAAGAGGAAATAGAGCAGACACTCGTTCCACAGGCCATACTGCTCTATAATCCCACATGCAGTGATTCTAAAATCACATAGGAGTTCAGCTAAGCTAATGTGTGTTCCTTGGATTCAAGGTTTTATCACCTCTGTCTCCCTTCTGAAATAGAATCAGTTTTATTGGGCAAGTTTGCTCACATACATATTTGACTGATTAGAATATTCAATGAGCTTGTGTGGCTGATCACTATAAAAAGTGCATGTCAGTGCAAAGATTGTAGGAATAAGCAAAATGTGTGCAATATAATAAGTACATTAAGTTAGTTGTTTTAATATAAGTATTCTGCACAATGCAGAGAATTCCAGTGATCCAATGATTGCAGACCTTTTAATATGCAACCAAGACAGACATGTATAATTCCTACCTTCTCCAGGTTCATGCTTTTCAGTGTAGCATCCATGCCTTTCACAACACCGGCCATTGATTTAGTGACCTGCAAAGCGGACCAGACAAAACCTGCCAATTTCCAAAGTATGTAGATTTACAGCTAGGAAAAAGCAAGAGACAGCCTAATAATCATTTCAGCTATTTGGAGGATCATTTTTTATTTACACGATTAAAAATTTGTACCACAATTCATCATCGCAAATATATGTTACATATGTGACACCAATCCACCACACCTACTTAATGATTTAAAACGTCATAAGACAATGAGAATTTAGTATCTTGCACATGTTTTGACCTTTACTGTTTTTGTATTCTAATGAAGACCTTAATTTATGGAAAATCAAAGGCAGTAAAGTTTTGTTGTGCTTTCTTATGTAGATAATCTCCCACCGTGTATCTTCACTTTAAATCTGATTATAAATTATTAATATAGTTTTGAGAACAACTAGACCATGAAAACTAAAATGGTCCTGTGATCTTGAACAAGATGGGTGGTTAGGAGGTGGACAGATTGATTCATTCATAAAATGCTGATACAGCTCTTTGAATGCTGACATTCAAATATACATGTTCTTAATTGTTTCGATAAAAGGCTTACTGCTGTAAAAAACAATCACAGAACATACACCCTTTAAAGTGAGCAGTGAAGAGCTAGTGCACTGGATGTGTGGGATTTACTACCTTGTTCATTGTAACTGCAGTTTGGACCCTGGCAGCCACTGCATCTACACGGGCGCTCATCCTCAGGAAGTTCACAGACTGATTCTTCTGCCGGATGGCGTTCTCTGCATGTATCCGTGCCACCTCCATATTTCCTTTCTGAATGGCCTAAATTATAGGAATTACATACATCAATTACAATACAGTCATTCTTAGATGGCCTAATCCTTAAGCATGTGTGATTCTATGTTGTTACACATTGCAACTATTAAGCCTGAGTTACACTTCAGCACCTATTCTAAGAATACTCACCTTTTTCACCTTGGCCTTCTCGGCTTTCTCCTCCTTGTCACATTTCTTGGCATTTCGCTCAAGTTCTTTGGCAGCAAACTTTAGATTGAAGAGATGTTCTGTGACATTAGGTTAAGACATCCCCATTGTGAAAAGTCATGGCTTTATATGGCAGATTAGATTTAGGCAAATAGTTCCATATGGGTATTGAGGGGAATACAGATTGCGGAAGGGACAGTGGTGGCAAGATCTAATACAATTTTTACAGTATTAGTTTTAATTCATCATAGACGAATGAAGTGAAAGAGGATGTTGTACAGCGTTTGTTAAGAGACAAAGACTATAACGTTGTTATACTCATAACCACGTGACTACCATTATAGGACAAGTTTCGTTGTGGTTTATTACAATGCGGTATTCAAGCTTAACGTCACGGCTACTGAGGTGCAGCCGGTGAGATTGCTTTAGCTACCTTTAAAATCTTGCTATCGACACCTATAAATTACTTTCAATTCTATTTCAGTATTTCACGGCAACACACATCCCGAAAGAACTTTAGGATTCCAATGTTTCAGGCATAGCCCACGACTAATAACAGCAACAACAGTTTTGGGAATACTTATATATAACCACTAAACTTATCTGCTTTTTAATTTAAA
Organism: Cyphomyrus plagiostoma; assembly: GCA_019775915.2. Lineage (NCBI taxonomy): Eukaryota > Metazoa > Chordata > Actinopteri > Osteoglossiformes > Mormyridae > Cyphomyrus > Cyphomyrus plagiostoma. The sequence continues at coordinate 2,269,452 of JABFEA020000041.1, read as the reverse complement.
AATACAACAAACGCACTTTACTTTTCTAAGAACCATCTATTCTTAAGAAAGTCAATCACTTCCTGAAACTCCAGAGACAAACAACCGACTCCAAGTATAGGTAACTATAGCCCAACTAGTGGACTTAGCTGACTGGAACTGCTTAAGGCCAGCTGAACGTCACTTAATTTAGTTACACAGAACGCCAAGCTACTCCCGATTTTAGGATATATATATTTTTTGTACAGACACTTCAAAAGAGTATAATAATACATATCGAAAATGACATTTCTAATAATTACGTTCAACCTGCATGTGGGTCTAACTATGACAAAGTGTATGCCAGGCCAAGTCGAGTCTTCAACGCAATCCGGTCTTTTTGGAAGAAAAGGATACTTTCCATATTTGACATGTTTTCAAGAAAGCTTGTAAATCCAGAGAAAGTAATTCACAATAATATATTTAAAATTATCACTAAAATGGTTAAATTGCAGTAAGATCTAAATTCAGTTTTGAGATCTACCCTCTTCCTGGTGTTTGTTTTGCCGAGATACTTCCGCCTACGCTCATTGATGACGTCACCATCACGTGTTCAGGGGCCGTGCTTCGTGACGTCAGAATGATTCATCATTCATTTACCCAGCAGACTACTTGGCTTTGGTGATATTTTATATATAGCGTGTCTCGTCCCGTGTGCGCTGTTTCATGGAGTAGGCTTGGAGCAATATTATATTAGATGTGGGACTGGTTACGGTAGATGGATGGATACGTTGTATTTACGTAATGATTAAGACCCTTCAGAACTACATTATAAAAAAGAATGAATATTGAATTAATAAATAGTAAGCAAGTAATTTATTGTAAAAATATGAAAAAAATTTAAATAAAATAAATAAAACTGTAACAATTGCGGATGTAACTCCCCAATGGAAAGGAGAGATCCTTTACCACAGAAAACACTCTAAAATAAGCACACGAACATAAAAAGCCATTTTTTTCAGTTTAATAAATATCACATGAAATCCCATGGAGGAAAAGGCTTTTGATTGCATTCCATTAAATTTGTGTTATATGTTAATAGTACCGAACTGATCATTCATCAATTAATACATATGCAAATAGAAACATAGTTGGAAATCCATCTGGAATAGAATTATAAAGGCCTACAATCATTAACAAAACACAACCTTTGCATGTTTTTATTTGCAATGACAATGACAATAAATATACTGTATAATTTAATTTAACTGAGGATGTGGAAGACTGGAATATTAATTTGCTGTGATTAATTTCCACCACCGATATTGTTAGAAAATGCTTCAAAACTGAGCTGAAAGAACGTAACATAGCAGCATATCCAAGTTACAGCACAAGCTCATATGGAAAAAAATACAACTGAAACATCGTTTAGTTTTGCATTATGCCCATTTTTTGTGTATATGTGCTTTCCAGGGTGTGTAAGTATGACCTTTGAAACAAAAATTATGTAAACAACTTGTCTCTTACACAATTTTATTTACAGATATATTACCTGATGAGCATTATACACAGCATAAATACATTTGTAATTGCATTCTAACAACAAATGGGACTTTTCTTGAACATGAGAAAAGAGTCACATGCTAAGTATACAAATGGCTGAAAACCAAGAGCCAAATAACAGCCTAAATGTCAGCCCTAACCACACATTTTGTTTGGACTTAAATTTGTTTTGATTTAAACTGCAAATTTAATCTATTATAGCATTGTCTCAACAGATATTCATTATTACATTAACATTTATTGTTTATTCGGTAATTTTGAAATATCAGTCATGTAACGAATAACTTAAACTCACTTAGCTTATTTTTTGATGGTTAATTTGCTGGTAAAAGTGGTTTCCTATTTGGACATAACAGCAACAGCCTGGTTACTTGGTAAAGGGCAAGTTCGGGGATGCACAACACAAGCACCCGCAGCACAAACACAGTCCCAGAAGAGAGGAAACAAGAGCAGCTACTCTGGATTGGTGCTGATACCGAAGAGCCTTCTTCAGTTTCTCGGAGGACTCGCTCGCATAGTCTAGAGTGTGTAGGACGTTGTACTCAATGTGGTCCATCTGTAAGTGCTGTTGGCACACCATAACTTCCAGAGCAAGAAAAAGAGCATGGAGCTCACTGATCTGCTCTTCCAGGGCCAAGAGCTGCTGATGCCTCTCCTGGACAAGTGCAAGATTCCTGAGGGCCTCAAGTTCTGGGATGTCAGTGCCCACTAGCTGGGGAACCTGCAAACTATCTGTCAGGCGTCGGATCTCTTCCTCATCCAGCTCCAGGCCAGCCAACTGTGTCTGCCTTACAATCTGTTCCTTCAGGCGTCCTGCGTACTCTATTTCCCAGGTGTAATGCTGGCTCAGAACCTGATTGTGCTGTTGGAGCAGGCTGTAGAACTGGGACTGCTTAATCCGGCCTTCTGCACTACCTTTCCAGAGCGTTCCAGTCCAATCCTTCTCTTTCATGCGGGACAAACGCTCTTGGATGCCCCTAGCCTGGTGAGACAACCGTCTTTTGAGTTCAGCAAGAAGGTGCTTTTCTCCATAAAGTTCCTCAGCTGTAGTGCTGCACAGAATCTGCTCCTGCTTGCCATGAATCTCTTCCGACAACTCTCGTAACTTGCTTAGATCCATGTAAAGCTGAGATACCTGCCCAAAGAACTCTCCCATCCCAGAAGACAGTTCCTCTTGATAGCCAGCATTACAGAAGCCAGGACCTTGAAAGTCAAAATCTATTTGGGATCCTTCATCCCTGTCCTGGTAGCCCCTCAGCTCATCCAGTCTGTTCTTCATTTCATCCACCAAAGGAGTCTTCAGTCCCCCGAGACTTCCACACCCCCGCCATTCAGGCCCCCCCCCCCCCCATCATAAGCCGGAATGGGAGTGTTGCATGTGCGTCATATAGCTCTCCCAATTGTCAGCTCACTGCTTTCTTTTCTCACCACGATTCAAGCAAATATTGACTCATTGGCAAGTTTGCTCACCATGTCAGAGGATTTCTTTTCCCCCTATTTTACATAGGCGTCCACTTACATGGCTTGATGTATCATAGTGGATTAGGAGGGCAGACCTTTCTGACAAAATGTAATGGAAAACTAAGTACCTAGAAGATGATTGCAACAGATGCAGTATCCTACTGATCAGCTTAAACAAAATAGATATATTACTTACCACAGTAGAAATGGTTTTGGAGGAGTGTGACCAGAGTGTGAAGGAAAAACAGCCAATGAGGGCTCAACATATATGTGGGAACTCTCGTAGGACTTCTGGAAAAGCATCCCAGGAGGCCATCTCATGAAACTGACATACAGGGGACAGTAGGGTCAGCCAGTCCCTGGAGCAATTGTGGTTAAGGGCCTTGCTCAAGGGCCCGAAGGTGGGATCACTCTGCCGCCCACGGGATTTGAACCGGAAACCTCCTTATTCTGAACACACAGTTACCCCCCCTTTGTTTGTTTTTGGTTGGTGCTTAATTCCATATATGTTACAATTTTTATGACTTTATTATTCTCAAATGTGGGGAATATTACAAATAAACCTTTCTATGGGTAGGTATGTCCAAACTTTTGATTTAAAAAAATGTAGTAACTGAAAACAGAGCCAGTCTTATTCATGAGATAAAATGTCTGCATTATCACCAAAATAATTTAGGTTTATAACACAGGCGATACAGGAGACAGGGTTAAGGGAAATACCCCTTAAGGGGTGTGGTTTATGTAAGAGGTAAAGGAAAATACACAAAAGGCTTGTAGTGACGAAAGTATGGGTGAACCAAACAAGCAGGTACACCTCCACAGATGGGGATCATCAATAGGCAATAGTCCCAGCAGGCAATCATCCTCCATGGATGCTCCTGCAGACCATGGGTCTATGAGAGGTGCTATATTTAGTGTCACACAAAGGGTGGGATATGACTCATCTTCAGAAACAGAGTAAAGAAAAGTCAGGTGTCCTCTCTCAAAAATGCGAACAGGTATCAGGCCAGTGAAAACCAACTGACATGTTTTTATTTCTACACAGTTTAGCTCATAACAAGAAACTTCTCAAACACGTTAAAAGAAAAATAAACTAGCCAATATGTTTCAATTTATTTTGTGGTGCCTACAGTTTGTGGGGCTTTCCCCATGATTACCACTCCATATGGCTTGCAGTAGGCCTTGTTTTCAAATTAAATTGATCAAATTATTTGTTTTTCCCCCCCCACACCTAAAGCAGACCGTGTCACTGACTAGACTTGGGCTGTGTCTAGTTTTTTTTATCAACCAAAGATGACACAGTACTATACACTATTTTGACAATATTTTTAAATCTTGCCAATAACATTCAGCAAGCGTGGAGGGAATCTCCACAATAATATTCTCCCACAAGAGCACACATGTTAACAGTCAGACATTAGAGACTGAACTACTTTTTTATACCCTCGATGCCAGTAAGGTGAACACTATGCAACCAAGTGCAACTACAACTCTAAAGATATTAACGTTGCCTAGAGCAGTTTCAGATAAGTCTCTTCCTGACATTTTTATCTCATTTTTACTTTGTGACATTAGTACTTTTGCCATAATTTTTGGCATCATAAATTTGGCAACACTTTACATGCCGGAGCACAAATAGTATAGTATTATACTGTTACTTGCGTATTAACCACAAACTAAGTCTTAGTTACATACTGACCTTGTGTTCATTCATCATTAATAAATCATGATGCATGTTTCATCTCAAGCAGTTACTATGTTTGTTACTATATCTGTTAATTCTGTAAACCTTTGTGAACTACAGGAGCAAGTCATGAATAACACAAGTGAATGTTGTGTTTGTTCATCATTAATGAATCATGACATCTTTTAGTAGCAAGTACATTTCATCATAATTTGTACTTCAGTAGTAACAGTTTTTGTGCCCTGTCAAGTGTTACGATTATTTGTAGTTAATACACAATAGTATACTACTATATTATTTTTTCCCTGTCAAGCAAAATGTTACAATTTATCATCTCATTTTCTTCAACGAAAAATTTTAGTTGAATATTTTTGCCATCATTTTATACTGTAAGTGTGAAGGGGTAAAGGGGGGGGCATGGATATGAGAATCAGTATCTCCAAATCCTCCAGTTGCCTATAGGGATATATGAAGGTTCTTAAAACTCAGACTAAGTCAGCAAGTACAAAAATTTGATTTTCAGCCTGATATTTCCATGGCCTGCAGTGTTGAGGACACTCTGCAAGTCCTTGGTAGAATAGTAGGGGCTAAAACCTGGTCATTCTACATCCTTATTTTCACTTTCAAGCAAGAGTCGTAGGAAATAAATGAAAGAACAAGGATTTCAGCTAGGAGGTAGAGTTTGTATTTCAAAGTCATCCTATATCTTGGACTGCTACTCATCAAATCAACAGACTTTGGGCTCTTCACAAGGATACCACCTGCAAGAGCTGCTCTAGGTACATGACACTCAATGGAGGTTTTATGTGGGGGAAACTGAAGGACACACTGAAAACACCTGGGACTTAGGAATAATTTACTAGGTGTGCCATTCCTGCAATCCTCACAATAACATTTTATTTTTCTTTTTAAACAAAATGTCTAGCATAGTTGTTTCATGATGCATCCTTTGTTTTCTCACAATAACTTATCCAATGAACTTTATTCTCAAACTATAGATGGATAGAAGGAAGGAGACACCCTGTAAGGGAGGCCAGTATGTTTACTTTTCTTCCTGCAGACATGAAACAATGAGCTTGGTCTACTACATTTTAGATAATTTTATTCTTAGTTCTGATTTTGTTGTAATTATTTCAGGCAAGATTTATGGATATTACTCAATCATTACGTTAGCCAATAACTTACAGAAGACCATAAAAACAAAAACAAATTGTATCAACTTGATCACAGACCGTCTGCATGAGGTGTACTGCATTTGTTCCTTCAATGCACATTGCATTTAAAGCTTTATCACATCCCTAAATAACTGCCATTGCCTGGCTACAGAAACTTACTCTGCTTAATAAGGCAGGCACACAGCCAACTAATAAGGTGTGTTTCTAGGTCATAGATCAAGCTCACCCAGAAGAGTCAACAAAAAGGTTTATAAATCAACAACAATGTATGAGATACACATGCTGAATAACACTACAAATAGCAGTTACCAAAAGTATAGGTTCACTGAAACAAAGAGCAAATTCAGGAAAAAGCCGTAAACATGAAATCCGATGGCTGCTAAGGGGAGCATGACCAGCAAACACATAAAATATATATTTATCCATTTCAACTTATAACCATATTTCTCAGAAATTATACCTTGGAGACATATCTTGTGGCATATCCAATATTGTGAAATTTAAAAATGACGTTATGATTTTTAATGTATAGATAAACATATAAATAAAAAAGACAGCTCAGTAGTAGTTTTTATTTTTATAATTTATTAGTCTACCAGTAAATATGGAAACAAGCTACAAAGTTCATCACTATATTATTAGAATCTATCAATATGAAAAACTTTACAAAAATGTACATTTCCCCTGCACTGTCTTAACTTACATAAAAACTGAGACAAAATTAACTAAAAACCACAGCTCCTGTTGCATAACTATTACATTTGGTCTGCCATAAAGACACCTGAACAAAAATCCCTGAACTCTTATTTTCTAACAACGCATCCTGAGAGATGGGCAATGCGGGCTGTTTGGCAAACTAGTGTTTCCTGGCACAAACCCTCTTTCACAGGTCACTATGAAAATAAATAGATAAATAAAAGCACATGATCAGAAGAAAAATGAACCAGACACAAGACCTGTATGACAATCTATATATCGAGGAGTTATTGCTTGCTGAAAACCAGCCCATAAGAGAATACAGTGAGTGTCACTCATTTCTGCATGTTGCATTTTTCTTAAGCAACTGGCCTAGCAAAACTGCCTCCACAAAGAGGAGACTGTAGGTGATAAACACCCTTATCTGGATCTCCATCACGCGGGGATATTAAACATGGAATGTTCAGCAAATCTGATGTGGAGCTTCCAATTTTATTCCTATTAGTGAGGCTTGCCTCAGTCACTTGTAACTAATTTAGTGTAGGTACTCTGAGATTCCATTAAGTAACAAAAAGGGAAAACAAAGTGTGCCCAGAAGCAGTCAATTTCATCCCACATCTACCATTAGAACCACACAGTTAGTGCCATCATGCTTTGTTATTTTACATTCAGAGAGGCTTCCTCCACAGATCCACAAACACACCTCAGGTGCCTCCTAAGGTTGGCATGGTCAGAACACTGAGGATGATTCAGAACAACGTTGTGGTCAGCCAACATCTCTATGTATCAGGACAACAGCCGTTTTTCCAAAGAAAAGCTGAAGAACAACGCAGAGTAACGAAGCCCGTGTTTATTACCGGCCCAAAATCTGAATTCCCTGACTGAAAACTACAAAAAATTTTGAACTGAACTAAACAGAAATCTAAAGTTAAGCTTTTGTTTTGTCTAAAAGCTGAATATGGTAAATGCCTTAAAATGACATATGGCTTATTCATGACATTCAATGACATCTGTGCAAGTATGATGCTATACATGATGCTATATATATCCATATTAATTTAGAAAAACCCCAACAGACTGCAAGAAAGCTAGTGTAATGGTATCAATACATACTTAAAAAATGCTTAGGGATTCATTTGAGAAAGATCTTGCCTTCTTATTCCAAACTCATGAGACTCAAAACCTGAGTGCCACCTACATATATTTCATTTACGTTTTAGTCAAATAAATATTGTTTGATCAAAGGACTAAAAGACATGGGGAGATGTAAAATGACCTGAAACAAGTAAAATGGCTGATAAATTTCAATTTGATGTTTCACGCAAACCAAGGTAAGCAAACGCACATTTGTGCACACACACGATAAACTTGCTAATCCAAGATTGTTGCAGTACAAAACCATGACCACTTGCTACTGAAACGACACAATGGACTTCCAACACACCAGTGCAAAATGTTTTCATCTGCATTTAGTCTACAAGTACCTGATTTCTCCCATCCACCTAATAAATGTCCTCCCTTCCTTCAACAGAAAATCAAACTCCCTGGGAAAAAAAAATACCAAAAAAAAAAAAAGATTAGTATGCTAGCATGCAGGCCTGCTTTGCATTTATACATCCCAGCCTTACATACATTCTGCAGTAGCCCATACTATACCAGCAAAGCTGCAGTCTTATGGTGTTTGTGGCATACTGTTAACTTCAGTTCTCACTCTTGTATTCATCCCTATTTCAGCAACATATACTATGGTGTACTAACAGCACCACAAGGTATAGGTCCTTTTTCCTCCACATTTTCTCATATTTAAATACTAGAAAATTAATATACTAGATGATATTTTCAATACACATCTTTCAGGTGTAAAACAAGTTTGTACTTTAAACTGTTTAAACTTACAGATTTGCATCGAGTTTGGTCACATTTCTCAGCCAAAACAAACAAAAAATAAAAAAAAAAACGACAAACATCGTCATACGATACATAACTAAGTTCCAAAAACACTGCCAAAACTCAGAACAACACTCATAATCAGGATAAAGAACAATTGCCGATCAACAATGCTAGACCCCACCCCCAGAAAACCTTGCCTGACACGAGCAGCCATAATAATAACTGCATTGGGCCCAGTTATGTAACCATTATCTTTTTTGATGGCAATGGGATGGCAAGTAACAAACTCCAGGTTCTTCTGGACCGCTGTATTGTTGGCATATCAGAAGTGTTTAGAGAATAAATCTCTGAGCACTTCAACACTGTTTGAGCATGAGAGAGAACAGATGAACACAGACAAGATGAAACATAGAAATGACAGTTGCCTAATTTGGAGAACGGCGTTCTTGCTCCTTTATTTTAAAAAAAAAAAAAACACAAAAAAAACAATTGTATTAAAAATGACACACAAATATTAATGGACTATCACACAGCAAGTCTGATGCTCAGAGAATATCACAAGGAAAGTTCATTTCCCATCAAAAAAAGTTAGGGATAAAAATATTGGCCCAAACTTAATGTCCGTTGACGTAAGGAGCAGTGATACTGATACGTTCTTATACAGGAAAATTTTCAGATTGTCCATCCCAAGAATCACAGCAAGAATAACAACATAGTTATACCACTGGTCATTGGGAAAAGGTATGAAAACCTGTCTTATCAGACCTTACTGAGAGACCTTAAGAGCTGGAACGAGATTTGTGAAACTGGATGTGATTCAGAAAGCACCATGTTTTCGAGGGCAGAAAGAAAAAAACCCTGGTTCACAGGACATGGCATCTTCATTGAAGAAGCTGGAAGGACTGACAATTCTAGATTTGATGGTGGCTGGCCCCTCACATTGCAGAGGGAATGCAGCAGATACAGAGCTCTTCATTCTTAATGCTAGGGACCTAATTCAAAGTGCAGATCAGATGCAAGCAAACCCTAGTCCCATTCATTATGGAGAGTGGCATCATCCAAAGTCTGTAGTTACAGGTGACCCAATTTCTTAAATGAGAAGATAATCTGATAAAATGAAGATGACATTGCAGAGTCCAGACAGGTATCTTCCCTGTATTTCAGCTGCCACATGTAATTGATAACATTGTGCAAACATTTTCATTATTATTATTTTCACGGTAGGAACTGATTGCAAAATGTATAATACAATAGCTTAAAAAATAAATCTTTTCTATAGTAAAAAGTGTCCATTCACCATGTGACAAGTAGAGCAGGTGCGTCTATTCCATTAGTTGTATGACATTGCATGCTTAGGAACAGTCACGGGTTTAATGCCAGTGTCAGAGGGCAAGAGCAGATTTTTATTTATATATATTAAAATACAAATAAAAATCTGACTTGGAGCTAATATTCATACGCAAACATTTCCATGCTTGCCTGGGGACTTGTCAAGTGTTTACATGATGGCAAATGGATGTAAATAAATGTGGCACACAATTGTGAGGAAAAATACATTTTGTTGAGATGTGCAAAAGAGAAAAAAAAAACCTTTTTACTCTCATTTGCAAACTTAAATATCAGTAAATTGCTTGAGGTAAAATTGGAAAAAGCACCAAAACCGGGAGAACAGGGGGAAAGAAAAATGACACTTGCATTGTCCAAGAACAGCAGGCAAGCTACTGTAACAGTAACCAAACAAAATTTTAGCATTGGTAACAGCAACAAATTCATAAATATGACAGACAAGCAGGGGAAGTACAAGACCAGCAGAGAGAGAGGGAGAGAGGCTACATGTTCCAGCAAGAAGAAAACCAACTACAACTGTTGTGCCACAAACTGGGGAACAGGGGTTGGAGCGACCATTGCTTTTTGGTATCCCTGACCCTAGCTTGATGAAGCTGGGGATCTGCACTGAGGGGAGAATGAGGAAGTCATCATGTTAAGGCCCAGGAGTGCAGTAAGGCGGATTTTTGGGAGACTTAGGGTTTGTACTGTGATAAGGAATTCTGAGGAGCCGGAGAGCTTCATTGGCAAGAATTTGAGAGCACCACTGCCAGTTGGAAGTCGTAAACAGTCTCCTGCATACACACGCACGCACGCACGCACGCACACAGACACATACAGAATTTGGAAAAAAAAAATCCCTGAAGTATAAAATGTAGTCATTTTTAAGGTAAAGTGTCTTATCACAACAAACAGGTGGGAATACGGCCAGATAAAACAAAGGAGTCGTTGGATTGTTAGTGGTTCCAGCCCATCAAATGGCTGACTCGGGCCTTCTCGGTCATGCGACGGATCCTGCCCGAGCGAGACATGCCTAAGTTCAGGGGGTCTTCGTTGGTCGCCAGGTTGTCATCCTCAGAGTCGTCATTATATAGGACTGTCCGGCGGCCCTGATTTCGTGTGTTGACCCGAGCGGACTTCCTCTGGCCTGTCTGCTGACTGCCTTGTGGCTTCCTTCCTTTCTGGTCTACATAATTTTCTTCCTCTGGTTCCTCCTCTTCTTCTGGTTCTTCCTCCTCATCTGGCTCTTCCTCGACTGAGTCGTCGTCTTCTTCCTGCGGCTCCACTTCCTTTTCCTTTTCCAGCCTTGCTCGTTTCGTCATCACCCTTGCGATTTCATCGGCGGCCCTCTTCTTGGTGCCGTTGGTTGCCACCTTGCCCCTTGCCTTGCCCCGACGGCGCAGCTGTGGAGCTTTGCTATAGTCATGGTCTCCCCCGTCAACAAAATCGGCGACGTCGGACTCAGAACCGCTTCCACTGTCGGAAGAGGACGAAGAGGATGACGAGGATGATGATGATGACGATGAGGACGAAGAGGAAGACGAGGACGACGTGGAACTGCTGGATGTTCCCCCTGCTTCTTCCTCGGATCGAAGGCCAAGCCGTTTTCGTGTGGCAGAGCTCAGGGTCCGCCCAGCACCATTAGTCAGAGGTCCGTTACTTGATGGTTCTGCGTGTGTTATACAAAAACACCCAACACAGAGCCAAAAGAAAAAAATAATAAGTATCTTCAAAGTAAATCAATAGAGCACATGGCATGACTTGACATTTAAAATTATATAAAACAGATATATAAAAAATGTATGGCCTATAGCAAATGCATCTCTGGTACCTGAGGTTTTAACAGGTGTGGCTCTGCTCCGTGTCACCCTTTCGACTACGGCACCACTTTGTTGACTCCCCAACCTCGAGCTAGATGATGGCTGGTCGTCCTCATCATTTTCATCTACCACAGATACTGAACTTGAATCCAAGTCTGAAAAGACAGAAAGAAAATCTTGACAACCCCCCAGGACCACAGCATATTAGTGGCCACGTTACTACAACCTATTTCCTTTTAATGTTTAGTCACCGCATCACGCACCGCATGATGATGTTTCGGTCAATGATGAACTACATGATGGTGATCCCAAAGATTATAATGGAGCTTAAAAAAATCCTACCAGCTACTGATGTCATAGTGTAACGCAACATGTGATAATGATAAATGTTACTGGTTTGTGCATCAACTATGCCATATTTTCAGCGACGAACACCTGTACCACGGTTTATTCTGTTTCCTACCTTGAGATGATTTTCTGGAAGCACTCTTTGCCAAAGAAACTGAAGATTTTGCAGAAGATTTTGAATTAGTCTTTCCTGGCTTTTGTTTCCCTTTTGGACTGGACAAAGGCAAGAAAGTATCAAAATTTCAGATGAAGGCAAACTAAACACCTCCGTTTGCTGATTAATGAAAGTAAATCAAGATGACACCCAGTTATACCATCTCACATTTTTTTATTACTGTCTTAGGTTGGATCTAACATCCTGGATCTAAACCCGCTAGTCATACCTGAATGCTACGTTGCACCTTTACTACATGTCATAGAATGACATTACAAAATGGTGTTTTAGTATTCTGGGCAAGGACCAATGGCAAAGACGGACAGAGCTCATACGAGTAGACTGCACAGCAGGGGTACCTGGAAGGTCTACTGGCAGAAGGAGAACTGCTGCTGCTGCGCAGACGTTTGCGATAATTCAACCTCTGCCGACTCCGCCTCTGGCTTTGCACGGCTGACTTGTAGTCAGAGATAATGGGGATGATCTGGGCCTCAAAGAATACCGACAGTCTCAGAGTCATGCTGTATATCTGGAAAGAAATCAAGGTCAAACCATGAACTTCTAACATTGGCTGAAAACACTATATAAAGCTGCCACATAGCACCAGTGGCACTTGCTTGTAATACATTGTGATATATTTATCAATTACTTTATTGCCACGATGAATAATAGAAAACCATTTTTATTATGGCACATAATTTGGAAAGGGGGGTGGGATTTCAAGAGAACTATAATGAGGGAATACATGAAAAAGATCAAGCAAAAACATCTAGAACTTTCTAACCCGTGACTTTTTGTTGGGCGTGTAAGCCTTTGAGTTGCTGAAGATGAGCCGGACATCTTTGCAAAACTCCATTGGATTCTCATAATTCCCAACAGCCAATGTCTCCGTCACGGTGCCTAGGTCCATTGGCGTGTCAATGATGTCTCGGTAATCCTAGCAGAGATTGCAGATGTGAAGGTATACAGCCTATTAAAAATTAAAACTGACAAATTTTTAAAAATCAGTAATATGTTATCACTTGTAATTTTTTCATAATCATGCTGGGGCAGTCATGGTGGGACAGTCTACCAAAGAATGAGGTATACTTGCTCATCAAAGTATGCTCAAAGAACGCCAGAGACACAGGACTCCAAAGTAAAACAAAGAATGCTTTTCCACCCCACCAAATACCATACTTCTGGTACTTTCCCTTTCCATTGACTTCAGGTTGAGTGCCAGTACAAAAGTTCCTGTTCCAAAAGTGCCAGACTAGCTGGGGTACTTCTTTGGTACTTCGGGGTGGGACTTGAAACACTTTCTCTTGCAATTGGTTATGCAAGTAGCTTGTCTCTAAACACAATACAACTGCAATCTTGAAAGAGTTACGAACAAAGTAAACAATAGGGGCGTAACGATATACTCATGAGATGAAATGGGACGATATTTTAACAATGTTAAGGAAAGCAGATGGGTCGACTTCTGTCCGTCACCCTTTCACCGTTTATATTTTCCAAGGGGGAACCAAAATGCTGCCACACAAAACATTTTAAAGCGTCTAGGGCATCTACTATGGTAATTTCATTAGATGCCAACATGCTTATGCCAGCTGATTTGCAGCACCTTTGCAAGACCGCTTTTCACTTTGACGAGAAATCTCGTAATGTTGTAATATTACACCCCAAGTAAACAACGATAAACCAGGTAAAAAAAAAAAAAAAAAAAGTGATCTGATTGTAAAAACAGATACAGAAAACAGATCACGATGGAGTGATCATGTGATGTTGGTATTAATATCACAGACATCCAGCCCTATAATATACTACAGCCATTTTTCCAATTCAGTACAAAACACCCCACCTCATGTTGCGAAATCATCCAGCACTGGAACCAGTTTTTATGCCAGTGAGAAAACCAATACCTTGAAGTACCACATTTTTGATACCAAAAGCATGGTACCTGGTGCGGTGGATAAGCGCCCAAAACAAAGCCGATGAGAGATACCGGGTAAGCGAAGAGGTCAACGGGCTGACGGAATGGCTCAGATTCAGGACTCTCCAGCATCCGACGAAGCAGATCGCGACACTGCGCATGCCAGGCATGAACATCCAGCTCCACCCCTCGTTTCTTGGACAGAAGCTGGGTCTGATCCTGAACAGAAGTGACACAAGATGAAATATATGAAAACTTTTTCTTACTCTAGCTGTAAAAGAGCATTTCAAATGTTTCTCAAACAGCTATGTTTAAGGATAAATCGATTGATGAACTTTTATCCCAGTCTTATCCAAGGCGCTTAGTGTATTCAAACTACATTAATTTACCGCAGGCTAAATTCCTCAAACGGCATAAATACATGGAATCAGAGGATAAATGTGAAATATTAATCCAACCTTTACAACAGATCTACTGGTCCTCTGTCCAGTTGAGGTCCCAGGAGTGTCTGAATCCACTTCTACCTCTGCATCCTGCCAAAAAAAACATCTCCAATTTAGAATGCTTTGAAAGTGTCTAAATAAAAAACATTAATGCAGAAACATCTAATTATTACTATGGTTAGTCAGGAAATGGATGGAAATAGGGCATTGGCCAGTTTGACATGCTGCATGATTCTGACCTATATAAATACTAGTACAGCTCTTCAGGTATTATACAAAAAACCCTCCTAAATTCTGCATGACTGTTTTACCATTCTATTATCTTAAAATTGGAAGGAATGTAAGGCAGGAAAACAAAATGCTTCACACTTTCTCCTTTCTTGCGCAGGGTGAAAGCACGCAAGTTACTTCCAGTGTGATATCAAAACATGGTACTGAAAATTAACGTTAATATTGAAACTAAAAATGTTCATAAGATAAAGATGAAATTAGAAGTATTTGTACATTCTTAAAAGAAATTGAAACAAGTAAAACTGAAAAATAAAATGGGAAAACCAAATAAAAACAAACACAAATTTGAAATCTACAAATCACTAGTCCCCCGTTCGATCAGCAACTCCAAAAAAGCTTTATTAAAATAATTATGCTGACTGGCTACTGGACTGCCGCCAATAAAATTTACCAAACTGGGGCGCTGGTAAAGAATAATATGCAAACTATTTAAAAATATTCAGAAAATCATTGTGGGCGCCACAGTTTAAAAATCACTGAGCAGTACAATGATCTTGGGAATTTTTAACAATATTATACTTTCAGGTTTACTGTGTTCACAAGATGGCTTTTGCGGCCTCCTTCTCAGTCCCCTGCTGACACCTAAAGCTGACGCTTCATTATTAGGTGATTTATCTCGTCTGTATCAGATGTAGTTTTTCATGCATATGTTTTTATGAAGCAGTAAGACGATCAAATAGAGTTATCATGTTAGCATGTTCTGCTATCACTCTTCCCTTTGTTGCCACAAAGGGGCATTGCTTCAATTTCGGGGTAAATTGTCTCAAAAATTTGGTAAGTTCCAGTTTGTCAAACACAGAATGTGTCCGCAAAATTTGAAAAAAGATCCTTCAAATAGTTTGAATGATCAGACTAATGAAAAAGAGTGTGTTGGTGGCAGACTGATCCAAAAACCATATGTCAGGGCTATTCAACTCACGGTCCTCAAGGGCCGAGCCCTGCTGATTTTCCAGCCTTCCTTCACCTGGGAGCCAGGTGTGAAGCCTCTGACCAATCAGAATCAGTAATTATTAAACTAACTACCTGGGAGAACTGAAAACAAGGATTTGGAATCGAGAGTTGAATAGCCCCACCATACGTATTCCCAGTTTGGGAACACAGTTACACTGACATTAGTTTACCATTACAGTTCATGAAAGGTTTCATAATAAAAAAAGTAGAGTATATGTTTTATATGCTTTTGAAACAGGAAACCATTACACCAAGAACTACAAAAAATTTCAACCTGTAGTACAGGCAGTTCCCAGGTTAGGAATGCCTGACTTATGGACAGTTCATATTTATGAATACACTGCCATTAAGCCTATTACATTAAAAAATTCTTAAATACAATGGTTCGTAATGACACACAGACTATTTTGTGACACTAGTCAATGTTGCTAGATATAGCTCAAGGTACAGTTCTGTATGTAGTTACTTTTATTACTACTGTATTGTTTTTCTGACATACCTACAAATTTGACTGAAAAACAGACTTGATGATTGTATCTCCCTAGTAACCTGGGCACTGCCTGAATACTTGTAAATATAGAGATGTAAATTTAAATTAGACTTCCAGATAATGGACCAAGGACAAAAAGCACATAATATCCCACTCAGTCCAATCAGCACTATCAACGTCACCCAAAGCTGTAAGTCACCCTTCTCTCACCTCCTCCTCTGCAGCACTGCTAACCTCAGTTATGACCTTGTGGTATAGCTCCAGGATGTCGGTACAGCTCTGATCTCTGATACATAAGAAACAATGAAATTAAAGGTCAAAACAAGGTCAACAATTCAGGAAGGCGACTCTTCGATGCATATATAAAAACTCAAACAGAACAATGTGTACCAATGCATAAAACTACCAGCTATGCAGGGGGATCTTCAAAAATAATTTGAGAATAGTAAGTGTAGTAAACGTAGACAACAGGTGTCATACCCAATGAAACGCAGTAAGACGTCTGTCACCACCTTGGCTGCTGAGACAATGGGGCTCTGGGGTTCATTGAAAGTGCGTGCATTGTGCTCAATATAACGAACCTCCCACATAAGTGCCGAGATCCGCCTGCAGGGAAGAGCACAAAGATCACTGCACTGCAAATGAAAATCTCCTATTTATGCAGCATTTTTCATTAGCATGACCGGCAGGAACACAGTCTAACCAAGCTGGATTTCTTTGTGTTCAACAGGGAGGATCATAGCGTGGACAACACCAGTGTCCCTGGAACACGCCGGGCCTTGCCAAAGGATCCCATCACCACACCATTAGACACAGGAAGAGGGCTGAGTATCCCAAGTAGTGCAAAATACACGCGTAAACTGGCATTTTATCTGTTCCTTGTTCTCCACCAGAGCCTATGCCCTCTTTCTGTGGCTGTTTTCCCCCATCCATCACAGGGACTGCAGTCCTTCACACGGCGCACACACACATATCCACACACTATAAGCAACTTTTTAAAAATTAGCAGCCGTTTAAAGGCTGCTTTATACTTCCCCATAGAATTTACACCAGAGGTAGCTGTGTACCCCTACACCACAGCCTGATCCCAGGCAGGGTGCGCGCCAGACTACAGCTTAGGTGGCCGAGTAGGGTAGGGTACATGGCTCCCTACAGTGTAGACTCTACGCAGAAGTCTTAAGTCTGCATTGCAGATTCAGAACGCATCGTGAAGCTCAAAAACAATCTATGAAATGCCATTTGTCTCAAGAAACACAGGACATAATCTGACACATATCGCTAATCTACTTAATTGTGCAATTCTTTCAATAAAAAAATCTGTCAAACCGCATAAATAAAGAACTGTTTGAAACTGAGAATATCCACATATAATCATTCAGAGTGTCAATGTACATGCTGATTATGTTTTATAGTTCAAGTACAAAAGGAAAATTATTTTGATACAGACTGGTTTAAATCATGGTTGCTGGATTATAGATTTATTCAAGATTAAGTATATCAGAGCAACATATATTAACTATTATATGATTATATTTACCTAGGTTTCTGAGTACTGCCTACGTGGTCTCTGAGATCAGTAAAGAGCTAAGGGCTACCCCACCAGTTAGGGTGGAATTGGTCTGGTGGGAGACAGCTGGGATGCAGGGCAGCAGCCATAACGGCAATACTTGCCTGTAGAAACGGTTCTCCAACCGTTTACGAATAGTGCTAAAGTCAGTGGGGTAGGCCACCACGGTGCAGTAGAGTGGGTAATCCCTCAGGTCCACAGGGGAGGAGAAGGCTTTAGCAATATCTGAGAGCAAGTGGGGGGAACAAAATCACACAAAAATTCATCTACAATCATGTCAGATTAACATGCGTGTATTCAAATAAGGAGACGCACCGGAGGACATAACTTAAACTTCTTCCATTTGTTCCATCACACCAATTTAATACCAAGCCCTTTGCACCAGGCTGCCATGGAAATGAACTAATATACACAACCACATTTACAGATAAAGAATATTAATAAATATTCTCTCAAGCTTAAGACAAAAGAGGTAGGAAAAAGCGAAGAACGGGTTACCCAGGGTGAGGAGCTGATCGATGGCCTGGATCACCCTCTCGCACTCCTCGTCCTGAGTGTTAGAGCCCCACTCCCCTTCCTGGGGGGCGTACAGCAGGGCTTTAAGCTCCTCCTCAGTAACAGGAACCCCGTCACCCACCTCTTCAGGGAACGCAGCTGTGCAGGGAGAGGCGAAGGTCAGCCAGCGTTCAGCAGCCGCAGATTTAACGGAAAACTATTAAAAACACTGTATGGACATTTATAAATTAATGTAGAGATGCATAATTGAAACATCCATTTACTCAGCAACTAAAAACGGCTACTATGTAAAGACTTCTTTTTTTTTTATAATAACGTATTTAATCGCAGGTTCATCTACAATACAATCTGTTTGAAGGAGGGGTAAGTGATAGTCATTCTCACTTCATACATCAAGCATTACGCATAAAAAATTAAGTCACAGCAACAACATATGAAAGCAATTGTAACGTACATGGAAGACAAGGCAACAAAAATTTTATCAGCTGTACAAAAAGTTCACGCATTCGGTATATGTAAATGAAACCTTAGTAAGTGTGTTATAATGGCTTATAATCATGTTAAGGGTTCCACATGCGTGTTCGACGTCCCAACCTTCATCCGGAATGGGCTCCATGTCCCAGGGACTCATCTTTTCCCTTTCACCATTGTCCCACCTGAAAAGAACAAAAGATAATAGCCTCATGACAAAAATGGCGAAGCAGTGCTTTAATCCCCAGTAAACTGTACACAAGATCATTCTCGCCATCATTTTAAGGCAATGCCTGGCCTTTCAGCTTTAAAGGATGAGATCTTAAACAGTGTGTGGCAAGTTTGTTTCAGTTAGATCATGTAAAACGTATAAGTAACGACGGAAAAGGGTTTATTCATGGCTCTCGGCAGCTGCAAAACATTTTTCATGCCAGCAACTAGCTTCTCTCAGAATACTAATTCAGTGATTATTTTTTAACAAGCAGCAATAAGTCTGAATGCAAACACAGGAGATCACGCGTCCAGGGCTGGGCACCTTGGCATCAGGTTGGTGGAAGTGAGACACTGCTGTACCTACCGTACTGCATAGCACTGGAACAGGCTATCTGGGTATTCAGGCTGGAAGGGCTGCTGACTCTCCACGGCGCCAAACCACCAGGCATCATCGATGATGCTGCGGAAACGGATACCTTTCGGGAGAAAAAGAAATGAAACCGCGCCCCTCCCGACATCGCCTCCGCAGGGGCATTCGGGGCAGTGGGGGCCTCACCTGACTGCCAGTTACGCTCCTTGGCTTCATTGTAGAATTGCTGCAGCACCAAGAAATCAATGACATCAGGCATGTCATGGTACCTGAAAAAGTATGACAATGAAATAAGAGGCACGCTTCACCTGTTTGTGACTAAGTAGCTACATTAAATGTGACATCAGGTAAGACATTAGGAGTTTTAAAGAAAGTCAATACATGGATATTCAGGTTCATGCTAATTAGCTTTGTTTTTGTAATTAAGGATTTCTTCAATTTTCCATAATTCTCAACTGGCATGCACGTCAGAAATCAATGAAGTCTGTGCTCTGAGGATTCCACAAGAGCTTTCAGCCAAAAGACAGAACAAGCACTTTCTGCACATTTATTTTTCAACGCATTTCTATTGGGAAAAGATAAATGTTTGACAAGTTAAAGTGTGACAGCCGGATTATCACTTAGCAGCTATAAATGTTTAAGCCTGTAGTTTGAATTAGGACCTTCATAATAAAAAAAAGGACAATACTAATCAAATATACATTTTTGAAAAAACTCACTTGAGGGAGAAGGACTCGCCAGTCATCTTGCCTGAGATGGGGTCCAGGAAGGCCAATTTGAGGCAGCAGAGCGTGGGGGGGCCAACCTCATACTTAATTCCCACAACCTTTACAGATTCCTGGTCCTGGGGAGGATCCCCCCCACAGACAGACATAGTTGAAATATTCCTATCATTGTGGGAACTCTTCAATCATTTTTATGAGCATAACCCATAATCGTAATTATAACCATAACTAAACTAACAAAATGCTTGACTTTGGCTAATTTAGATTAGGGCTGCCACTAATGACTAATTTTCTATATAATAATATATTGACTATTTTGTTGATTGGGCACTCCAGAGAAAAAAATAACTTAAAACAGTCAAGTTAACTCTGACAAACTGTATGCCACTGAAAAGTTTTAGATAACATATGCCAATTTTTCAGCACTATACCAACAATTTTCGCCCACAGTTCGATAAGCAGATTAGTAGTATGCCTAAAAGTGTTAATGAGATGTGTATTGTGATGCCTAAAAATTAGTAATCTGAATAAACTGAATAAATAAATGTGTTCTCTCTTCCGGTGCTAATGGATGGTGCCATAATACGCCATCGCACTTTGCACAGTGTAAAACCACCATTTTGTTAAGCGATCATTTAAACCTCTCCCATTATTACGGAGCAATATTAACGAAAAACGTTTCTTATAATGAACTAAGACATTTAAGAAATAAATACTTTATCGAAACAATTTTTAAACGGATGCCTCAATTTAAAATATTAATGATACTGAAATATTTTCAGCGTCGACGTCATCGACAATAGACTAATCGCGGCAGCCCCATTTTAGATTTTTTTTTTTTATAAAATTGAGGTGTATATTGTGGGGACCTGAGAAATGATCTCACGTTTACCCGAAAGTCAGAGAACTATCAGCCTGTTACGCTGAACGGGATGGTCTTGCTTACCCTGAGGTCCAGCTTATTCCAGGGCTGCTTCTGGATGTTGATGCTGTAAGAGCGACCCTTACGCACGGCGCGGACATAGGCTTGGTGGCCCTGCCGGAAGTAGATCAGCTGAAAACAGAAGAAACCAAAAGATTAATATCAGCAAAAACCACGCAACAGCATGCAGGTGACCAGACATGTGTGTGATGCTTTTAGGCTCAAAAAAAGATCCAACATGAATTATCATGCTAACAAGATTGAATCTCCGAGGTTGCCCTTTTCTGTCATTACTATCATTTGGGGTTGTAGAATGGAATCGACTTGGACCTCGACCAAATCGCAACTCGACCAGCCTTCTGGAATGAGTTAAGTTTGTGTTCTGAGGTACCATTGTACTTGTGAGCAGCTGGGTACCTCACCTCATCTCCCATTTGGGGGACAAAAGGGGAGCGTCTAGGGATGGTCTCCATGATCCAGGCCGTTGGAAGCCACTCCTCAGCATCATGCCCAGCCAACGACAGTGATGAGTTGGATTTCTGCTTGTGGGAAACAGAAGTCAGTCAAGCCAAAGTACTGAGCTTGTAAGCCCATAAAGCAACGTGCTGACACAAGGACATGGGGAAAGGATGAGAGGCTGTCGGAGAAGAACGCTGGAAGCAGCACTTGCTGTAGAGCTGCTGTAAAATACCCTGCTGCAGTCTTAGCCCTATATACATTGCTCATAGAATGTCTTGGGACACAAACTCAATTCTGTAAAACTGCTGCAAATTTATTTGTTCCATATCAAAAGTCCATTGGCAAGCAATGTTTAACAAACGTATCTGCACATATCTTCTACATTGATATTTTCTTTTTGTTAGATGTCAGTTTTTTTTGACAGACTAGTTCCGTTCTTGCCATTTTCTTACCAATTGCAATTGCAGTCATTGGCTCTCAAAGGGACACTAAACACAAATGTTTGAGTACTTTAAGTAATAACATCTTTGCAATAACATAAAACAACTCAGAAAAGCTTTTCTAGAACTATAATTTGGGTTTCAATTTATTCCTACTTGAAATGAATGCTTTCCCCGAAAACTACTGATTAATTGTATGTGATATACAGTAAAACAAATGAATAAAGTAATGGATTTTTGTTATGAAACGTAGAAATTTACAATATGTTTACCGAATTAAGCACGCATCCCAAGACTTTCTATGAGCACTGTGTCTATATCTGGTTGCACCATTTAATTTGGAAATTAAAATCTAATTAGGTAGTGCATTTGGCCTTCTTTTCATTTTGAAAATGATTTTAACCCATGACTGGAATCTGTGCTTTTTGTATAGTGTACACCAGTGTTTCTCGATCCAGTCCTCAGGGATCCCTAGATGGTCCATGTTCTGCTCCCTTCCAAATCCCCACCAGGTAGTGCAAGTAAGATGCAACAGGATGCAGCTCCTTACCTTCTGCTTGCTCTGCTTGGATTTCTTCCTTTTTTCTGTCTGCCTCTTTCTGTCCTCTCCATCTCCTTCTCTCTCATCTTCCGAGCTGCTGCTGCCTGGGTGGCGGGCTGGCCTTCTGATTGGCCGCTTGGGTGGCTGCAGGTTAATCCCAGCGTCTGCGGTCCAATCAGAGTACTCGCTGGAGTCGTCGCTGTGAAACAAGACACACGTTACATTTCCAGTCAGTTGAGGTGACGAATTCATACAGTGTACAGTGGGCGGTGAGGGGGCTGACCTGGAACTGCTGTCACTTTGCCACTGTGCCTCGCCCTCTGAGGAAGGCTCACTGACCTCTACCTGCTCTTCCAGCTGTTCACAGGAAAGACATCACATAGTGGAGGACAACACAATGTCAACAGCGCTTAAATCTACTCCGCAAAGCAAGGTTGATAAAAGAAACGTACTGCAAGTACTTCAATTAGGTAAAATCCTTCCTTGCAGATCACTGATCAGGGACCAGTGTTTCTGAGGGACACAGAGAGTGAATTCACAATCTGGAACACAACCAGAAGCAGGAGGCACCCTTTGCAGCCCATCTGAAGCCTGAGTGCATTAGCCTGGACCGATACCTCATCCTCACTGTCAAGCTCCCCCTGGCTGTCAGCGCTCTGCTGGCCGTCTGTCCTCTGGGTCCTCTGAACCGGCCGCCGCTCCCGGGCAGAACGGGTCTGGTAGGTGTGTCGCTGCTGCTGCCGGCGAGTCCGGCGCAGGGAGCGTAGGCCCGGACCCTGCTGCTCATTCTGGGGAACAGGAAGAGGACACCCAGAGGGACATGACTTATTACTGAACAAAACGAGAGAGAACAAGTACTGTTTCCAATGAGTCAGGAAACACAGAAAGAGCTGGTTTTAATTATATGGAGCTATAATTCAGGGAAAATTTACAATTTCTTAACACATTATCAGATGCTAGAAAATCCTTAATTAATCAGGGATTAAATTAACCATCTCAGTAAATAATGTGGTCTGCACAATGGCTTTCATTCAAGCAGCTCAAGCAAAGCTAGCTGAAAGGTTCAGTGGGAACAAAAGCCATGTACTGCAGTTCTCTAGGGCTGGAACTTGGATCATGGATTCATGAAAAGCATGAGAGGAGGTGAAAAGAGAATTTCTGTTCTACTATACAGTAAAACCTCGGATTGCGAGTAACTTCGTTTGCGAGTGTTTTGGAAGACAAGAAAAAATTTAACAAATTTTAATCTATAAACGATAAACGAGCAACGTCTTGCAATACGAGTATTACGTATATGCTTTGTCTGCCTAGTGTCACATAATTACAACTGAGCAGATGGCTCTCTCCCCCCCTCGGTGCGGGATTGTGGGTAATAGTCTCCCATGCTCGGTCCCAGGCAGCGTGCCTCACTCATATAATCAAAATGTAATAGAAAAGCACCACCCAAATAAGGGCGTAGCAGTGTGAGCGTGAATCCGTTTAACAACACTGCAACATACATATTTCCGTGAAATCAAAAAGGAGGCAAAAGCAGCTGTCAGTGGATAGGTTCCTTGTCAAAGTTGCACAAAAAGAAAAGGATTCCAGTGAGCCGACAGACAGCAGTGATTCCATTAGTTATAGTGAAAGTTATAGTTGAAAGTCCTACAAAATAACCCTCCTCTTCTCCCCTCTCTCGTCTCCCTCACACCATCCACGATTCTTTTCAAAGGTAAAGCACAGGTTAATTTGTTTTATGCATTTTTAGTTTATTTTGTATTAATCATTTTTATATAAATATTTTTGGGTTGTGGAAAGAATCATCTGAGTTTCCATTATTTCTTAATGGGAAATTCGCTTTGATATACGAGTGCACATTTCCAGAACGAATTATGCTTTCAATCCAAGGTTTTGCTGTATTAGTTAGAAGTATGTCTAACATGAATTGAGTTCTGGGCTTACATCACGAAAACCTGCAATTTCAAGACGGGTGTGTAGACTATTGTAACAGGGAAACATAATTTTGTTGTTTCTCACACATTGACTTCTACTGATAAATAACCATCATGAAATGTTACATTCTTTATGTCTTACTGACACAAATGCAATAAATGGTTCCACAAAATTAGTGACAACAGTCATGCCAATCAAAACATAGAGACCACCCTGCACACCAGGCACAGACTTACTCTTGGGCTGCGATGAACAAGCATGGGAGTCTTTCTCCTTTCTGTGCTGTAGAGCGTGCACTCCGCTTCACTCCTGGCCTGGCGGTGCTCTTCCATCACCCTGGAACAAAGGGAATAAAAATCCAGCATGGTCAGAGAGCAGTGACATGCAGTTAATGCGTTTAAGCTAAGCTTGTGTTACCATCACACAAAAAAATCAGGGGTCCCACCTCAAGGAAAATGACACTCCATTCAACCTCCTCCCCAGCAAATTTTATCAACTTAAACTGGCACAATGGAACAATAACGGGCCTCTGGCTTTGTGTTGTTGACAGAGTTTGGCCCTTGGAAAAAAAATAACTGGGTAACTGCTGATGGTGAGCAAACATTCAGTATTCATTGGTGATGTGTTAAATAAAAAAAAAAAATGGGCAGGGATAAAGACAAAAGGGTCAAATCACAGCCAAACAATAGGGTCAGAGCATTATCAAAATTGCAAGGCTTGTGGGGTGCTCAGTCAGCCATGGTGAGATCCAACAGACAGCTGTTCAAGGAAGGGAGAACCATAAACCAACTACGGAGTGTTGGCCAACCAAGACTCATAGGGTACTGCTGTGTGGGGGTCTCTCCATGCTAAACGCTGTCCACCGGCAAAAGCATCTACAATGGGCATGTGCGCATCAAAACTGAATCTCGGACCATTCCCGTAATGTTTTGGCTCATAGAAACGGCTATTCCATAGGTGCTTCTGAAATTGCTTACTTACACAGTACATACTGAGTTTCGTTACAAACCTACCAGTCAACTGATAATGCAGTATGTACTGTACCACTGCAATAGTTTATGAATGGGAAAAAAAATTGAGTCAACCTATGTAACTGGCCATTGTTCTCTACTTAAATTTATAAAGAAGGCATGTCCTCAGGCGTCTTGACAAAAACGTCCAAGCAAGTGATCCTCTTCACCTAGCCGTGTGGGATAGCATAGCATCCATGTGTTGCAAACTTTGGAATTTCACGGAATGTACTATGTTATTTGGGTACTGTTTGCCTACTGTCTCATCCATACTGATTCAGACGTACTGCTTGTGTCGCATACTAGATTTCTCCTACTACTCAGCCAATGAGCATTTGATTTCAGATGCATATCCTGACTTTGTGTGACATAGTGGACTTCTCACCTGTAGACTGCTGGCTGCACCTCGCTGACCACTACCCTTCGACTCCATGCCAATAAGTCTCGCTCAGTGGCAATCTGGCTGCGGGGGGCGTTGTGGTGCATCTGGCGGACACCCTCTACCTGTCCACTTCGTCGCAATCCCACGTTTGGCAGGGATTCCACTTCCGCTGC
Organism: Cyphomyrus plagiostoma; assembly: GCA_019775915.2. Taxonomy (NCBI): domain Eukaryota; kingdom Metazoa; phylum Chordata; class Actinopteri; order Osteoglossiformes; family Mormyridae; genus Cyphomyrus; species Cyphomyrus plagiostoma. The sequence goes on along the minus strand of JABFEA020000041.1, from coordinate 2,243,569 downwards.
TGGCTGAGCTGCAGCACAGAGGTAAAAAACATTGAAGAAAAAATTTAAATCATACACCATAATCTCAAAGCCAGTCGCCGTAATTTTTTTAAAAATATTTTAATGGTTATATTTAACCTGTTTTTTGTTTTTTTTTTTTTTTTACTCTTTTTTTAAATGCAACATTCTCAAACAACATATGCCAAAGTAATACTGGCTCCTACGATCTTGGAGAACTCATGCTTAACCTAATAAGGTAATTTGAATGGATAAATATGACCATGCCACTGGCAAAGTGAAATTAGTAAAGGAATGCAGTAAAGGGGGCAGCACACATCTAAAAAAAATTAAACACATAATTTGGGTTCAGCAGTGAGCTCATCCCTCTGAGCTCACTTTTGTATAATAGCAATCTACATGTAGCATACTACACACTAGACAGGCAGGAAACAGAGGGCGTGGGTTCACAGGACTAAATACTCATATCAATATGCCCCCGAATATCCTGAGTGAAATAAGCTGCATGATATTCTACGATTATATTATATATCCTAGGCCTTTAACACTGTTCCCTTATCCATGAAATAATGAGAATCTGCCAAACTCTTTTCTTGGAATCAACTACAGTGTGGGCAAAGAGTTTTAGAAAAGTAGATCAATCAAAGAAATTATATGCAGATATTATGCAGATTTTCCTCAGGTACCCCTTGTTCTCACCTCCATTTGCTGGTCCTGCATTTAGATTCATATCTTGCTGGTTCTGCATTTGCCTGATGAGTCCATCCAGAGGGCTCTCTTCCTGCTCCTCCCCCACAGTCTGCTGGCCAATCACCTGCTCCACCACCTCACCATCACCTAAAACAACAGGAGACATTGTCCTTGGGTAGATACAAAGGTACCTCCAGAATTACAGGCAGTTTACAGGACAGTAATGTGCATTGATTTAATTCTTAACAACTACTATTCGATCAAGGCACACGACACAAGCACCTTGACACTCATACTAAACTGCAGAGTAGGCAGGGACATTTATATATACACACACAGTATATTTTAAAGATAGCCATGTGACAGTTATTCAACCCACATAATATTGTTGTTTAATAAAGCTTCCTGAATTTTTTTGGCTCAAAATGGAGTTGAAACATAATTAAACCTTTGGGAACTCTATAATGATCCTTCATTTGCTTCAATGATGCATATATAAAGCCCACCCATGAAGGTATTCAAGGTGAGCTGCAATCACGGGCAACACAATGCAACAACAAAAGCTGAGAGTAGTGACTATTTCATCAGACCTGAAGGGCCTTGGGTATAAGATGATTTCCAAAACATTTAACATTCCAAGATGCACCACTGGGAGCATTATAAGGACATTTAAAACTCGTGGGACAGCTGCAAACCTGCCTGGCCATGGCAGAAAGCCCAAAATGTCATCAAGGGCCCTTAGCAACTTAGCTAGGACAACTAAGAGAAACCCCCGTGTGCCTGCAAGACACCTACAGGATGACCTGATGAAGGCTGGTACAAGTGCTCCAGTGGCAACTATAAGACGTGCACTGAGTAAACAAGGACTTCATGGCCAGACTCCAAGACATAGTCCACTCTTGACCACAAGGAATTTGGAACAGACTCCAGAGTTTTAGGAGACATTTGTATGGACTGATAAAACCAAACTGGAACTGTTTGGACATATGGACCAGTGGTATGTCTGATGTGCGAAAGGCTAGGCTTTTGACCAGAAGAATATCATCTCCACAGTCAAGCATGGAGGTGGGTCATGATTTGGGGTTGTTTTTCTGCAGCAGGAACTGGGAATCTTGATGGTGTACCTGGCATCATGGATTCCCAGAAATACCAGGCCAATTTACGGAGAAATGTGATGTCTTCCGTTGACAAATTGCACCTTGGTGATCATTAGACTTTTTAGCAAGACAATGATCCCAAGCACACCTCCAAGTCAACCAAAGCTTGGCTGAGAAAAAGATCCTGGAACAGCCTAGAGTGGCCTTCTCAGTCACCAGACTTAAGTCCGATGGAAAATCTTTGGTGGGATTTAAAGAAGGCAGCTGCAGCATGGAGGCCATCAAGAATCACTGAGCTAGAGGCTTTTGCACATGAAGAATGGGCAAAGATTCCGATTGAGAGGTGTAAGAAGCTTGTCAGCCCTTACCGAAAACATTTGCTAGAAGATATAAAAGCTAAAGGATGCTCCACAAAGTACTGAAACTGGGGGTTGAATATTACTGCACAAGCACATGTTAAGAGTTAACTTTGAGGATCAATTGAAAAATGTAAGTCAACTCCGTTGTCAAATTAACTCATATCTATCAATAAATGTTTTTTTGTTGGGAGTTTTATGTCATTTAGTGTCATCTTTCATCTGCATTACTGCATAATGTCTTTAGAGGTGGACAGGTTGAATATTTCTGATTGCAACTACATATAAAAATAAAACGTGCTTGTTGCTGTTTTCATACATATTTGGTCATAAACTGGGCCTTAGCTCAAAAAAAAAAAAAAAAAAAACAGCAAACCTTTGGCTTACATTTTTTGTGTATACTGAAACATTCTGAAAGAAAGTTTTGAATGTAAGTGACACTAGATGAGTTCAGTACCATTAGCCATGTAGCCCAGCTGTGGTACTAGCTGCTCCTCTCTGCAGTTCTCACGCCCAGGCACTAAACGCTGATAGTGTGGCGGATGGGGGTTTCCGTCCACATCCACCAGAAACGGGGGAGGCATAAGGTGGGGAGCTTGCTGGGTTTGCTCATCCAGGACAAAGTTGTTAGCATCGCGGATCAGTGGCCGGAAATCCGTATGGAAGAACATCTGATCTGGGATCTGGAGGGGAAGGGACATTTTTAAATTGACCAACTGCCCAAAACAAGCAGCTTTTTGGTAGAAGGTCTGAAGATTTTGAGTGGATGCAAATGAGCAGTTATTGAGGACAGCTCACCTTTTCATATGGTTTGCTGCAGCCAAACCCAAAGACGAGCAGGTGCCCATGGGAGTCAGTACAGACAAAGTGCTGCCCATCCGCAGAGAACTTGCAGTCAAAGACAGCGCCATGACCCTGGCCTTCGATCTGTAACAAACATGACGTGGCGAGGAATTTTAAGATGGTGATCAGGACTTCTAAGCAGCAGCGGGTCCACGGCAAGACAAATCACCATGTTGAAGAAGTTGCGAATCTTGGTGCCCTTTGTCAGGTCCCACGCGTAGATGTTGCCATCATGACCAGCAGACAGCATGATCCGTGAATCAAAGGGGTGTGTTTCAAGAACAAACACTTCATCATCATGTCCCTGAGGATAAGAAAGATTCATTCAAATTCTGAGCATGCCTGGTTTTATACCAGTCATCCACTGGCAGCATTTATTCAAAGTAACATTTACATACAAGTCACAAAGGGACAATACAAGTTTTCTGCAACTAGCTTTAAAATTATAAAAATTAAAAAAAAAATACTGAAGAAAGCAAACCGTGTAACTTGTGCCCATAAGAAAATAACGGATTAGTATTATAATCTAGATTTTTAGCTAAGCAAAACAAAAAAACGTTGTTTAACTATGAGGAGAACGTCATACAGGTCTTAGAAGGTGTAAGCAGCAGAGTCATCACAGGAAAGATCCAGTACTGTCACAAACCTTCTGCACCTGCAAATTATCGATCTAAGCGTTTCATGGAGCTAGATGGATGCAGGGGTGGTGAACTTCAAATTTTTTAAACATGGTATGAGGTGCTTTATAAACCTGTGTTCTAACAATTGTTACTGTGATGATAGAGGCCAATTACATTTAGATTATGTAAGGCTGCCACAAATCAGGCCTTATTAAGTAATTGAATGGCTGACCCTATTCATCTCCATACTATTGTACAGTTAGAAGTCAAACCAATAATTTTCCATCCCTGAAGACAGCATATTAAATCATCCAGCACATCTGACATAACAGATAATGTTTTTCCCAGACTCCCAAAAATTACTACAACCCACAAAAAGAGAAAAAACTTTTAGCACATAGAGGACACTGGATTGTAAATGCAGAGTACAGCCTCATTCGCAGCTACACCCACCGACAGAACATGCAGCAGCTGGCCAGTAGTAGAGCTCCACACTTTAAGTAGGTAGTTGGAAACAGCAGTGATGACGGCATTGTCCGCACAGTCCCAGGCAACCATCGTCACAACAAGCTTTGTCGTCTTATCCTCCCCAGAACCTATACTGCTCCTGTGGTAAAGACAAAGCGAATGCGTTCCGTGCCATGGCATCCATCCACTAAAATACTCAGTGTATTCAATACAACAAAGATCACACAAACATTGAGGGAAAACTCAATACAGATAAGTCACCTGTAGACAATACAGACAATTGTAGGACATACAAAAGAGTGATACCCATACATGACAATTCTGTATCAACACAGTCAGCGAGTGCTTTTGAATGACAAGCCTTTTCACTAAGGTTTTGCAGACACTGCATTGATTTTCAGTTGTCTTGACATCCCACATTCAGATCAACCGGCAATAGAAAATGGATGGATGGAGCACAGCAACAATCTGGCAATACTGCCAAAAGCAGTATTAATGTAAGACAACCATTTGCACAGTAAAAGGCATAAGAAAAAATACAAAATTTCTTCCCCTAAAGAGCTAATTAACAGCGCCTACAAATGAAGTTCTAAACGTGAATTAGAAACTACAATCAACCCCAAGGCTATTCAAACCATAACTAGCGCTGCTATTGCCTGCATATCATGCCATAATTTTTATGTATATTTACTGCACAAGGTCATTGATGACCATGCCAATGGCTGCATACAATGAAGGGACAAATTCCTACATAAAACATCCAACACTTTAAAATATTTATCCAATTTGTTCATGTTAACGTATTATATCAAGTATTTTCTTAAAATATAAACAAGTAATACATGAGACATTTCAACCAACAATTTGTACTTAGAGAATCATGAAACTGACCAACATTCAATGCAAGACTAAAAGCAGCAACACATACAGCAAAGGTTCTCTGAGATGCTCCAGCATCTTCAAAAAGCTACCCTCCAAAGGAGCAGTGTCTTACCCAGGCAGCCGTGTGGCCATATCCAAAGTGATACTTTTCCACTCTTGCTGTTGGTAGTGCCACACGCGGGCAGTGCCATCTCGACTGCCACTCACGAGCCTGAGGCTGTAGATTGAAAAGTCTGTTAGCAAGGAGCACACTCAGAAACAGGCTAGTGTGCAGAAGTACAGTGGCTGCATAGAGGACAATGGATAAGAACAGACATACAAGACAGGTGGCAGGTTAGTGGTTCATACAGATTTGTGTTTCTAAACTCTAGATACAGGGATCTGCTGTGAATGCTTCTTGTTTCATTGAACAATGGTGCCACTACACACAAGTCATAGTATACCCTTTATAATTACTATGTATTTGCTTCAGTGTGTGTGTAGGAGAAATTTCAATGCATCGTTGGGGTAATTTTTGCACCTATGAAATAAATCTCAATTCATATTTAGGTAAGAGTGAAATTACTATTCAATTCCCAAATTATTTCTGGACAATTTACAAAAAGGTAATTAAGCAGTTTAAATTACACTTGAAAACGTTGAAAAAGACTCCTGTTACTTCAACCACTAGTTACACTAAGAAGATTCTGCTCAGCACATATGGAAGAACAGTTACAAAGTAAAATGATGTAACTACATTCAATGGCGACTTTAAGTATATCTGCTTGGTAATGCAAACAGCCTATTCCTCCAAAAAACTTCTATGACTGCACTTATATGCAGCAAGCAGACAAGGACAAAAAGTTTGGCTAAGCATTATAACAACTTAGACGTGTGATTTAAGTTATTTTAAATGTGGTATGATTGCTGGTGCCAGACATAATGGTTTTAGAACCTCAGAAAAAAAACACATTCTCCAAAGAATTCAAACATCCAGTTAGCTACAATTCTTCTGAAAGACTAAAAAAAGACTATTAACAATAGAGGTCAGAGGCGAATGGCCAGACTCATTAAGGCTGGTGATGGCCATATACACAAAATTAACAGCATTGTACAAAAAATCGTGCGTAGAACAGCTTCACTGAGGACAAATATAAAAATGATATACATGTTAAATCTAAATGAGGAAGTGTGTAAATCAAAAACAAGCATCAGCGTGAGCTGACCTGTCGCTCTTGTTGCAGAACTGTATGGCTACAACCTTATCCTGAAAGAAAACAACAGACAAAAAAGTGAATTAGGAGCAGCTCTGTAACAGAAAGTAGCAGGTGCTGGCAGAATGGCAACAATGTATTTCCCCCCATCTAACCTCTACAATCTCTGGCCCCAGTTCATCAGTCCCAAAAGCAATATGTACTCCCCACGTGGGGAATATAATGAACACATGCAAGGCAGTCACAAAACATAGTTTCTTCACATCTCACCATATGTGCATCCAACTCAGAGAAGTTCATAGGCTCCGCAGCGCCCAGGTAGTACACCCTGATGCCATGATCCGTGCTGCCCGTGGCTAAAAACATGCCACCTGAGACAGAAGGGAAAGTCAGTTCATAACAGATTGGCAGACATCTAACATTATATTCCGCCTCATTCATTGTTAACTTCCACAACTCTTCAGTGTTTTATTATTGACAGTTTTTATGATGACATAATGGTTAGTAAAGTTTGTTAGTGACAAAGAAAAATTAATGCAGAAGTTGTAGGATGTGTGTATTTTTTGAGGTGAGCATACCACAGCTAAAGGAGGAGCAGGAGATCTGCACTCCTGGGCGAGATCGCTCTGTAAACTTGAATGGACGTTCACTGTTGGAAGAGAGGATGACAAGATACCTTTAATATGAATGCAATTCTGTTTATAAGAAACCTATTTGAAGTAATGGACAACAGGTCATTGTCTTTCATAAGAAAAACAACTTGATGATGCCTTGAACGCTGCAACAAAAAATGTTTCAGTCTAGAAACCAGGTATAAACATCCATTCCTTAAGTATGGGAGGCCCATGAAACAAGGCAAACTACTGTCATAGTGAAAACACAGGCACTGAAAGAATTTTAAACAAGCCTGTGATACAGATGAGTTTATACATGAGATTTTATTAATTTACTGCCCAGAGACAAAAAAGTTAACATTTAGCAGGAACATACAAATTTATGTACAAAGGAACTGTCAATCAAAGGCTGCTGAAGACTGACTTGAACTTCATGGTAAGAGAGTTCCACTGCCAGAAGCACACCATCCCATCTGCTCCAGTGGAAGCCAGGTAGCGCGTTGTCCCTTTTGCCGATGGCGAAAACTAACACCCCAGAAACACACAAGTATGCCTTTAATGACAAATGTAACACATCTCAAAAAAGGAGAACAGTGGCTTTCGGGGTCTTAAAAACAAAGATCCACCATCTTTCCATTACAAGGTATTAAGACTAAATATGACCAAGACACCATAACCAGCCCCCATGGGTCCCCACCACCGAACCCTCGGCGCTGAAAGTCCATGAGATCTGAAAACCGGAGGATCAGAATATTCTACCCCCATGTCAGTGCGAAGACTGTGGCCAGTGGTAGTCAGTCAGGATGGTCTTGCCTGTATGGACGTAATGGCAGCAGCATGGCCCTGCAGCACTGTGATGGGCGCACATGTTCGCAGGCACCACACCCGGATGACAGTGTCACAGCTGGCTGAGGCAATGAGGGTGTTCTCATAGTTAACTGCCATGTCAGAGATCTCGGCTGCATGGCCACGCAGTGTGGAGAGAAGACGGCCGTCATCTGTTGCCCAGATTTTCACCAGGCAATCGTCAGAACCCTGCAGACAAAGGGGGGGGGGGGGGGGGGTTCGGTTTCAAGGGCCCATAAACA
>JABFEA020000041.1:2219214-2229494 GCA_019775915.2 Cyphomyrus plagiostoma | reverse complement strand
ATACAATGTTACATTTTTAAAATAGATGCATCTGACTGTTTGCATTTGAACTGAGGCACGTAATAAATAATGATACTATTCTGTGAGGAATAGTATCATTATTTTTTCCCCATCCCATCGAGACCGCTATGTCCGAGACCAAAACAAGTCCGAGACTAAATGGAGTCGAGACCAAGACAAGACCGAGACCGCAAAAAACTGGTCTTGAGACCGGTCTCGAGACCAAGACTGGTCTCCAGAACTACAGCACTAGTATTTAGCTGGTATTTTCAAAACAGATGCTATTGCACAGCAGGGAGGTCCTTCACAAATTTAACGGAATAAAATGCAGTACACCAAAAATATTACCGTAATGCTGCTCAAGTCTATACTCCACACCCTCTCCACCCCTCCAAAAAATCTATTTTTCAAAGCCCAACTTTGCATGATTTGTATGACAGTATAATCAGGTTCACCAGATCTGCGCCTCAGCTTTCATGTGCCACCAATGACTAGGATTAAGTGGCATAATTAAATTTATTGCAAATAAATTTTTATCGATTGGCTACTGGACTGTTAACAATTAAATTTGCCAAGTAGGGGGCTGATAGCAAAAAATATATCTAAACTTTATGTTGTTATATTCAGAAAATCATCTCTTTCCATCTCTTGCCCTTACAGACCCATACAATGTTCCTGGGAAGTTTGAAAAAAATGGCTTTTGCAGTCTCTCAATCTGTCCTCTGTTGCCGCCTAGCACTGATTTGTCTCGAAATGAAATTAAGTGTAGGTTTGCATCTGTATTCTGTTTTTGTTAAGTGGTAGTAAGTTATATCGAATATTATTTTGTTTACAAAGTCAAATGTCATTTGCAGTCATTCTTCTATTGCTGCCACTGAGCAGCATTGCTTCAGTTTTGGGGCAATTTTCATTTCCACTTGTTCACACTTGCAATGAGTTATTAAGCTAACAAGATCAAATCTCAAAACGGCTATTTTCCTTTCTATTACTTTGCAGTGCTGCTTCAGTTTTGGTGAAGTTTGTTTAAAAAATTTGATCATTCACGATTGTGCAAAATTTGAAGGAATAAAAAAATTCTGTCACATAATTTTGGAGTTATTGCGCTAACGGTATCCAGAGTCTTTCACTATGTGGTACTGCCTTGACTTTAGGGCAGTCTGCCTCAAAATTTGATACCTTCCAGTTAGTTACCAAGAAAATGTTCAGCGAATGCAAGCAAGCTGCATAGTTATATGCAGTGCTTGAAGTGGGAAAAAATAAGTGCAAGAACTCTAATTTTCCGACATTTGACATTTGTGCGGTGAAAAAAAAATCAAGTCTTTAGGATACAGAAGTTCCAGAACTGCGTTCCGCTGCATTCCGGCCCACTTCAAGCACTGGTTATATGTAGTGCCTTGCAAAAATATGCACAACCTGCATCTGTTTTAAAGTGTTATTGGATTACAATTGATTTAGAAACACACAACGGTCCTGGCCAACTTGTTTCTGTTACTAGGATAATCCTTGTAGACTGCAATTTTCTGAGCATGGCAAAATTCTCAGTGGGACATAAGGTCATTGATTGGCTCACTTGTGGATATTCACCATTTGTTGCTAATCCACCAGTGTTCCTATGCTGTGTGCTTATGATCACTGTGCTCAATTTCATAGCTTCCTAGCTCCAAACAAGTTTTGCACACTATTAGTTTCTTTTGCAGTATAACCATGCACTTTGTGCCATCCATTATTTTTTATATTCTGATGAGATTATCAGTCCCTGATGATGACTAGTGTTTCCTTTAGTCTGCACAAAGTGTTTTGCATTCTGGCTGTAAAGGTCCTGGTTTCATTAGAATATAATGTGCTTTCCCACATCAAAGCAGGACTTTAGTGCTGTCTGGAGTGCACTGCTCATTTGGGTATTCATACACAAAAATATTATCTCGAACCCAATACCTTTTGTGCACTTGTACTAGGAGGTTTGATGGAAAATTGTGGGATGCACATCCAGGGCACGAAGCTCCCGTTCCACCACATCCCATAGATGCTCTATTGGGTTGAGATCTGGTGACTGTGGGGGCCATTTTAGTACAGTTAACTCATTGTCATGTTCAAGAAACTAATTTGAAATTATTCGAGCTTTGTGAAATGGTGCATTATCCTGCTGGAAGTAGCCATCAGAGGATTTGTACCCAGGGTGGATAAGCCAATGTGGCTGTTTGCACCCTAGTGTTTAATATAACAGGCTTTTTGCTACACATAAGAGGGGAATTCTCCCCCATTGTGGAAAATGAATTTCACACCCTACAGCTAGTGCTGATGCTAGTTACCAAGATTACTGTGTATCTCCGGCTAGCTAACTATTACTAGAACATTTTGTGGTTAATGTATCCTACCTTTTATATTCGTATCCCCCTTTGGTGCCTTCAGCCTTTGAAATGACGTGCAACCACACAAGCAACACAATATTTATGTTTTTTGTGGAGCCAGAGGGCAAGGAGTGAGGCGGCACAGTGTAAATGGCCGAATAGATGCCATGTGGCTATTTTCATCCAGGTGCAGATAGACACCTTGCTAGTGTACTGTGAGCAACGGGCAGAGATTTTTATTGGTGATCTCTCAGCAATAATGTCATTCCATAATGATATGCTTCAGCACTGACCAAAGCAGTTTTGGTGCTTGGGTCCCCTTGTTGGACTCTAAGACATGTACAGTAATTGTGACATGTAATGTGCATGATACATTAGTATTTCATTTGTTAGCAACTTGTCCACAGTAGTTTTGAAAGCGGCAAAACAAAACATAGAGAAAGGTACTGTATATAAAAAGATTTTTCGGATTATGCATATAATCTGGCAGGTACAGTATATGGTACTTGTATAGCACTAATTTCTATTTGGACTGATTTAGTCTAGTTCAATGGAAAGACTGACTGGCTTTTTATAGGTCACGATTACTGGTAAAATGTTTCTACATTTTAATCTAAAAATCTGTGAATGCAATCAAAAAACTAAAAATGTATTTAGCTTGATTACTTATTGTCAAGGTTAAGGCTGGGTAGGGGTTATGGTTATCATATGGTGCTTTTACACTAGCATACAGGAACTGAACCATACCCAAGCCGTACTGCAAAGTGAGACTAGTTATTGCATGGTTCTAGTTTGCTTCATTTTTTCACTGTAGAAGGGTCAGCTTGGTATAGGCCTTGCCAAGTTTGGAGAGCAACAATGCCATAAAACCAAAGAGACTGTTCCCACAATGTACATCATGAACTAGCAAGTCTGTGAGAATCACCGTGTTACGGTGGTGTTGAATGCTTGCAGAAATTAGAATTTGCTTGTGTTAATTTGAATTATGAATCCATTCCATTCAGATGTTGTATAGTATTTTTTAAACCGGTGGATGGAAAAATTCAAGTTCCGAGATATTGGGATTGCATCAGTACATCAGGATGTACGATACTACTGATACTGATAATACAATTAATAGTGAATTATATATAGAATATCCCCCTTTTGTTCAGATAGGCCATACATATCAACACAGATCACCATTATCACCATCTATTTCGACCAATCAGGTGTTGGTGATGCAACCAACTGGGTTTGGTCATGTTTTCGCCCTGCTAGTAGGCAGGGCCTTGTCAGTGTAGATACAGCTCGGGTAGGCCTCACATAATTTACAACGGAAAACCGTCTATAGTTGTGATTAGGGTTTTGCCTGTAGAAATTTATGGAAAGTCCCCACAAAGATGTAGGTACCAAATCTTTGTGTGCGTGTATGTGTGCATGTGCATGTTCATGCACTGCCCAGGGTGTACCCTACCTCTGTGCCTAAGGCACCCCATGTCCTGTACCAGGAAAAACAATCAGAAGATAGATGTGTGGTTTTGTTTTTCTTTCTCTAACATGTTCTGCAAAAGGACTCTAGTCTGATTTATACAGGTCTGTACAATGTACAGTATCTTCAGAAATAAATGTACCAAGTTTGTATTAGAATATTGTAACAATATGTTCAGAGTCATTTACCTTTGCCCTTTCAATTTAAATGTAGTGATTTCACAAGAAAAAAATACCGTATGACCTGGATGGCATTAAAGGCACCCAACCCTTGGCAACAATGACAGCCTTCAAAGGTTTTTTGAAGCTGCCTGCAAGTTTCCTTTCACCTGCCTGCTGGCATGTTCTCCCTCTGATCAGCTGCAGTTTGTTCCAGCTCTTGAATTCTTGCAGGATCCCGTTTCCCAATATGGCAGATTTTAGTTCTTTCCAAAGATTTTTAATCAGATCGAGATCAGGACTCTGTTAATCAGTTTAAAACGGTTGTTTTTTTTTCTTTTTCAGCCATTCTTTTGTGCTTTTTGATGCTTCTTTGGACCATTGTCCTGCTGGAGGACCCACAATCTTCGATCCAAACCTAGCTCTTTGACAATGAGTAGCACACTTGTCTCAGCAATCCTCTAATTTCATGATTCTTTTAATAGGGTCAAAGTCCTCAGTACCAGAGGCAACTCCACCATATGACAGATCCTCCACCATGTTTATCTGTATGTAGGGTGCTCGTTCAAATTTCTGGGATTGCCAAAGAACTCAACTTTGGTTTCCTCTGTCCATAGAACATTTTCCCAGGTTGTGGTTTCTCTGGATGGGATTTGGAAAAGATCAGTTATGCTTTTTAATGCATTTCTTTTCATAAAGCCCTTCATGGTTTAAAGTGTGGCATACTGTACAGCATGAACCCATGACTCCGGGTCAGTGTTAAGCTCTGTCAGTGTTTCATGTGCTATGGAAGCTTCTGCGGCCTGGGCCAGCAGCAATCTCACGCTTATCAAACTCCCTCTGAGGGAACCTTCAGAAAAGTGAGCCAACTCAAGTTACTGGGAATCAGAGATGCTGAAAACGTGACAGGTGGCTGCTGTCTTTGGTGCTTATTGAGGTTGGCAGCCAGCGGCTTTCTGGCTGGAGTGGAGTAGCTTCCTGGATGGATATATGCAGCATATATTCATCTGACTGATTTGTGTTACAGAAACCAGCTACCAAATTCCTCTTTAACCTCTTGCAGCCACATTCTAAGCCTTAGACCTGGGATATGAGGTATACAAAGTCACCTGACTATACAGCCACTCCTAGAAAATTTTAACCTTAAACATAATTGTTGATAGAACTAAAATGACATAATGGTCTTTTCTTCAGCCCTTTGTAAGGGCAGCTGTGCCTTGCATGACCTGCAGCTTATGCTCATTAATGTTCAGCCTGGGTGCTAATTTTCCGACCAGACATGACGAAAGAATTAGTGGAATGATACTGTTACTTACATAGGACAAATATAAAAAGCATGTGCTGAGGCAGGAGTGATGTATTTCAAGGCAAGTTAGATGAAGATTAAGGCTATAGTAAGATAAATTAGCAGATCCTGCGCTTGGATTTGAACGCTGAGATAAGACGTCATTCCTTACATTAGCTGGCACATCATTTCATAAGCTTGGATGCCTATAGCTGTTGGCTTTACTGCCAACAGTTTGCTCATTTATTGGAATTACAAGGAAGCATAAATCCTACAAAAAAAAACACAAGAGTGTGTTCTACCATAATGATAAGACCTATTAGATTAGCAGGGGTATGATCTTTCAATTCTTAATAATTTAGGGAAGAAGTTAAAATCATCAGAATGTATGCTAAAATAGCATTTATTAAATCCAAGTCAGAAAGAAGGGCCCAAAACAGAGATGAGCATGTTATATATGGTATAAATTATTTGAACAATTTTCTACAAGAGTTATGTTTAAAGGGAAAGTTCACCCCAAAACTGAAAAAATATCCTTTAGAGGAACTTTATTCTGCTGGGAGTTGCCTACTTTTGAAGACATTGGCTGTAGAAATGCCACTCTTCTCTGGAATATAATGGTACTGAATGGCGTTCTTTCTGTGGTGTTAACACCAAACCCCATACACCAATCATATCACTGCCCAGTATATTCCGCTGGGGAACTCGTGCACGTATCTTCTGCATAGTGATATGACTGGTGTGTGGAGTTCAGTGGAAGAAAATAGTTCCTACATTAAACTGCGCACTACAAAGTCTGCGGATTATCTTGCGTAACAGGGTCATGATTTCAGGTAAGAGATGTTGCCGTTGATTTTTTTCTAATGTATTTTTTGGTGTTTTATTCACCACAGAAAGCCTTTCAATCCCATTTTATTTCAGAGAAGACATTTCTACGGCAGATATATCCAAAACTAGGAAACTCCCAGCAGAACAACCTAGATGCAGCGATGGCAGTAAAGCCCCTGTAAAAGATATCTGATATCTTTTTTCAGTTTTTGGGGTGAACTGGCTCTTTAAGGACTATGTACTGTACAAACAGTACAACCCCAAACAGCGCAGCTTTGATTCCTAAAGAATACACATTTTGCATTTAATTTCAATGTTGTAATGGTACTGTCAATTTTTATGTAGGATTAGCTTGCTAAATGATAATACCATTAAATGATGCCTCAAACTGGTTGCTAAATTTATTTTGTCAATATACACATTTTTGTTGAAAATAAATCTAGTTTTGATTGTAACTAGTACTAATAAATGTGGAAATAAATCCCTTTCATATCCCCAGTCCTTCTCTCTCCTTCATCTCTTGAATTTATAGAAGAGATTATTTGCTATTGTTCATGCTGTTGCATATCCAATTGTGAATTCACTGCTTGCAATATCTACTTTGCAGATGAGGAGGATTCCAGTCAGGTTCTGGATGGTCCCTGTGTTGCAAGGACGTGTACCTTGTATTCCAGGTACAATGATGCATCTAAGGCTCTTCAATAAATAGTATAAAGTGTTATGTATACTATATTTTTTGCGGTGTCATATATCATCACTAGAGTCATGATTACTTGGGGTCTTATATTGAGAGTTGTAGAACATTTTTCATTTCCTCCTCTGCAATGACCAATTTTAAGACAAGTTACTCCAACAAATGAGGTTGTTCAGGTTCGGAACAATCTGACAGTGAATGAAGTCCACCCGTAGTCCTGACGGTGCCCAGCTGACAGTACTGATAAAGGTATATCAAGAACCCAGCGATCTACCCCTATCAGGCACAGAAAAGCCAGCTTGCATTCCCGCTGTTTGCTACAGCCTCATGTGTCCCCACTGTAACAACCTGTTTTGACAGGAATATAAATAGGAACTGTAATAGGAACATCTAAATATCTATAAACATCTATGAATCCACTGGACATTTAGAGTCAGCAATCTACCTTAAAAAACGCAGTTTAAACAAAGTCCCCCCCGACAGCCTATCAACACTGTCAGATTAATGTACTGTACTTCTGTAAACTATATCATACATTTTAATGAAAAAGCAAGAATTAAACGGCGTCAATGAGAAATTTCAAGGGTTACGTTTATTAAGAGACATCCAGAACAAAACGGTGGATACATGGACAATTGGATAATTCATTAGACCTGTTTGAAATTTCATTATTTAAAGAGAAAACGCAGCTGCTAAAAAAGTGACCACATACAGTACAAGTCCCCAAATTAACAGAACTTTGCTTTCACAAATCATTAAAATTGTTATTTTTTAAAGAGGATCAAACAAAACACAGCCCATGTTACTACTTGGAATGTTTTCAGTTGACTTATTCCTCTTGCTTATACACACAATTTCAAGGTGGGGGTGGGGGGGCAGGAACAAAACAATCCACTCACACAGTCTGCAAAAGTAGAATGAATACTCTGTAGAGAGAGACACAGGCTATGACACACTAGAATACCAACTGGGGATCTTTTCCTACGCTTAACAAGCTAGTCACAGAGAGTGACACACAAAGTCACAAAATGTTACTTAAAAATAAGAGTTTGTTTTGCGGACACTTGACATAACTGCAAGTCCTCCATGTTTAGCTTTGAATTGTGCTAGAAACCAGTACTGATACTTAGAAAACTGATAAAAATATTCCTCTGTTAACAATAAGTCATGGAGGTTTGGGGGCACCACATGAAACCCAGTGAGGAAAAAGGCGTTACTACTCCGACTTTGATCCCTCCTTCTCTGCTTCGTCTGGGGCGTCCTCCACCTGTTGGAAGATCAAGATTGATTTTATTTAAGAATTAAAGAGCAAGAATCCCACTCGGGGAAAGCATGACTCCTCTTCTTTGTAAATATATTACTTACCAAACAAACAATTCCACAAGTATGACAAAGTCAATCTACTTAATCCATCTTAAGTCCAATCACTCCGGTTAAACCAGAAAGGTTATTATACAAATACAAATGAATGACTTAATCAAGAATCATCACAGTACAAAAACTCATTAGGAGAATGAATATGCTAATTATCTTACTATAAACCTGAAATATTCCCATTTAAAATAGTTGGGTTTAATGTGACAAACATCTCAAAATACAAAACACCTGCTGCTGAAATGTCCTGCTGTTTAACTATTAATGTTTTTTAAATTGTGAATATCCTGAGCAGTGAACAGCAATAGTCTAACTTTAAACATTCAAAAATGCATATCAAACAGTAGAACATCAAATTATAAAAATAAAATCATATCCTAAACTTAACCATTGATATATCGAGACAATATCCTGCTGTATCTCTAAAAGATAAGTTAGACAACTTCTCTATAACTTAGCAGCCACCATTGTAGCTACGCAGTACAATCCTACTTGACAGCTATGAACTTTCTTTGTCCATGTAGACCATGGCTGTCAGGCAGAATGTATTGCCATAGTTTGAGTTTCTCTAAATCTGGTCTCCATCAGCTGTTTTATAAACCCTCTAAGGCCATCTCACAGACACAGCCCTGCAGGGAGTGACTGTCTGCCATCTCTGAAGCAGGTCCTCTCCATCATCTCCAGCAACATGTGTGGGTCTTTTTTGCACCCGAAGTTTCAAATACCTTCAGAACTTCCTAAAATGTTCTGTTCCCATTGCAATTCATGTTCTTTTCGAGATCCACCACAATGGTAGATTACCGGCAACTCCACCTACACAGTCCCCAGTGCCCAAGAAAATCTCCCAATTTAACATACTGTTTGTTTCCTGGCTTTTATTTCACTGCTCCCACCAGACAGTTGCAGATGGGCAGTGGATAGTTTTTACACCTGGGTTGTGAAGAGCTGTCTTTTGAATGAGGCAGAATTCTAATGAATCACTGGAAAATGGAATTTTTCTAAAGGCAATGCTGAAGATGCATAGTCAGGGGCAGAATTACTGGTACCCTTTTGGGGAATCACCCATGGCAGCGGGAACCAAAGTATACAGACAATGGAATACACATTTAGGGGTAACTTCTATGATCCCTGATTTACTTGACTTACACAGCTCCCGTGAGTCTGGACCACAGACTTCTTATTATCTATAAATCAAGAGATTTAAGGATAGGGGCATTCTGATTTTAGCTAAAATGTCCAGTGGATTTCGTGGATCTTAATTCTTGGTCTACTGAGTCAGAAGTATGAAAAATCCACCATATTTGACAGCAACCGTATGCATCATTTTTTTGGCAAACACAACCAGTTTCCTATTTTGATCACACATCAACAAAGTGCAGAGGTCTATTTAAGCACATTTCATTTTGTTGAGTATTTTCAGTAAAGGTTGAGTAAAGTGTCTGTTGGTTACAAGGTAGTATCTTGTTTTACAGGTTCGGTGAGCTTACAACATCTAAAGTGTGAAGTTATTTTTGCTTCACTTACTATTGCTTCACTTCCTTACTGTGCATAGTATAAGTAACACACTTCTCCCTAGTAGCGATCATAACATGGTTAAATTTGAGGTTAAGTTTAGTTTCCGAAGAGCAAATAAATAAAAAATATACAATGTTAGGAAGGCTAACTTTAATTGTATGAGCCAAAAACTAGAAACTGTGAACTGGATGGAGTTAAATAACCAAATTTTTAAAAGCACATTATTGCAAGTGCAAGAGGACTCCATACCTGTTTCCAGCAAGAATAAATCTAGGAAATTGCAACCCAGGTGGTTTACTCGGGAAATAAAGTATAAAGTAAGGAGGAAAATGGCTTTGTTTCAGAAATGGAAAATAACTGATGATGACAGAATAAAGCAAGAATATCTAAGTCTACAGACTGAGTTAAAAAATGATATTAGACGAGCTAAAAGGAATGTTGAAAGGAAGATTGCATTGGAGACTAAGGATGATGTTAAAAGTTTCTTGCAGTATTTTAACTCTAAAAGCAGAAATTACTAAATCTGCAGTATAGTAGGGGTCTTATAATTGAAAGTGACATTGATATAGTAAATGAGTTCAATGACAGTTTTGCACGGGTATTCACT
>JABFEA020000041.1:2138061-2159510 GCA_019775915.2 Cyphomyrus plagiostoma | reverse complement strand
TATATATATAAAGAATTTCAGTTCTTCCATCCATCATGGTTGAGGGTTAGTGGACAGAGGACACCCAAGACAGTCTATATCACAGGGTGATTTACAGACACCATTTTATCTAAAAGGGGCTAATGCATATGTTTCCTTGGCACCTGGATGGAGCCCAATTTCCTAAAATTCACGGTTATAGAGATGCAGGATATGATAATTAAATGACACAAATCATACAGCTGCCCTTCTCTCCCCAGGACTGTGTTGACAGAGGAAGCCCATTACTAGCTATTGCTCGCATCCTACCTACCCACTGGCATGACAGCTTCTCCACACATCTTCAGCTGTTCATAGCAGAAGCAGAACAAAGGTACCCCAGATATGACCAGCAGATATTGGGAATTTGCCAGCATTTCTGCCTTCTTTATGATATTTCGATAAAAACAGCAGAAGAACAGAAAAGGTTTTTCTCCATATGAAATTCAAAATAAACATCTATTTCAACACCAGTACTCCGAAACACTTATTTAGATAAAAATTAAATAGTGTACTGAATGAAAATAGTAGAGAATAATTCCATGGATAGCAGTGTTGCCTCACATCTGCGGGGTTTAGGGCTCAAAGCACACCTTGATTGTGTGTGTGGAGTTTGCTTGTCCTGCTCGGGTCAGGACAAGCACTCATTGTGCTGCCAGTTTCTGCTTGCAGTCCGATGGCATGCCGTTAAATAGCATCTCTATATTGTGACTGTGTATTGTGTTATTGCGAGTGCGTATTGTGTGATTGTGAGTGCGTGTTGTGCGATTGTGAGTGCATATTGTGTGATTAAGTACATATGTGCTTTCGGGTGGGTTAGCCAGGTGTGTCAATGACCAGGAAGAGCAGTAAGAAGATGGTTGGATGGATGGATGGATGGAAATTTTAAGTTCCTTAATTTAGCACGATAAACCCTAAAACAAATATTTTTGCATCAAAAACTTATCCAGTAGAGATAAAGTCAGCAAACTTCTGTTTTAGACAGAGGTAACATGATTTTGAAGATGAGGAGAGACAGAGAACCGGCTCCTGCTTCCTGGGTTTTTCTTCCACTCATTGTGCTGCATCCATGGCAACAGGGTCAAAGGCATCTTTTAATGCTATTATCCAAAAAGTCCCACAGTGGAATGCTAATGTTTCGGCCTCACAGAGAAGCAGCGGAATGGAGCAGTTATTGGCTGAACTCTGACCGGCGTAGTAGGAAGAGAGGGCTGGAAATGACTGCAAACACAGCTGCCTCGATGGCTGTCAGGCCTCACCCGAGCATGATGCAGCTGAATTACTCAAACATCTGCTGTGTGTTTAAACTTTGTGTGTCGTACTCAAGGCATACTCAGCACCTGACGGTTCAGATAGAGGGAAATACTGCCGCAAAAAATGTGAAACTACAAAAATACACTGAATTCGTTTAATCTTCGCTTTTTCTTCAGGGTTCTTGTTTTAATGAAGGAAGGAATTGGGGCTAAAGATTGCGATTTTAGTAATGTGTAACAGGACAGTTCTTCGTTTATGATTCATCGTACAAGGATATCTTTTAAAATTATTTTTATATATTCTCTGAATTTTTCTGAAAGCTTGCTTTCTTACACAGTTTTACTAAATCATCATATTAACTAAATCCCTCCCATCCAGTGGTTTCATGGACGGTACTGCAAACTGTTTAACAAGAGGATTTGACAATCAGTTCGAGTTAATTGAGGAAAGAACATTTTAAAGATTTTATATATGGACAAAAATGACAAGTAGCAAAAATTCTTCCCTGTAAATCAATATGTTAACAGAAATATGTTAAAAATACAAGCTGTTAACAAAAATTTTAAGAAATATCGGTAGCAGTATTTCTCTGTTGATCATCACATATTCTAAAATAGTCTTTACCAAGCCAGAATTGGATAGTAAAGGATTCAAATGTGAAGGAGAAAGAATGAAGACAGTGTTTGTAGGTGGGAGGAGAGTGAGATGACAGCGGGTGAGAGATGTAGGTGTGACAGAGAGCATTTGAAGGAGAACGAGGGCATGTCCCCCCGGACTGCGGCGCTTCTGACTGATAGCTCCTAGCTCCTGTCTGGTCGCCATTCTCAGGAATTGGCAGGACTCCAAAGTCTGCCACGTCTGGCACTGAGCCCTTGCCTTGTGCTGGGCATGCTGTGCACTCAACCAGCTCTCCCAACCAGCCCCGACAGCCTCCCCTCCTCCGCATCACACCCCCATACCAGCCTGACAACTTGCCTTTGTCTGTGTTCAGCAGAGGCCAGGCAGGATGATGTCGTCTTCTACAGCAGCTCAAAGACCAACATCCCCACCTCCGCCTTTCAGTAGCCATTGACTACTAAATAAATAATTACTAACAATCCTATTCTATTCAGGAGAAATATTACAATACAGGGCATAAATCTAATCAACTACTGTTGAGGTATAACAGTAAATAATTCAATGAGGCACAAATTCTATAACCTACAGCATTGTATAATCCTAAGGATTTTTACAATATAAAAATACATAAATGACAGAAGTATAAATAAAACTGTATGTCATAAAAATGTATGATAAAACTTAACTTTGTATGTTGCAAAACTGTAAAATACACTTAGAAATCACTGGAAAGTGTTATATAAAATGGCTTGAATACATTAAAATATATTTAGTAAAGCAGTCTTCTACTTCCAGCATACAATGAAGAATACACTAAAATTGCCTGTAACCATCAATTTTTAAAGCATTTAATAAGAGTTCTTAAAGGAGAGAATTTCATGTCATCTAAATGGTGACTATTGTTTGTTCTGTTGTATATATGCATAAGTCAGTCATCATGGATGCAAAAGGGAGAAGGAAACTCCATTCTGTATGTGTCATGACAAGGGAAAGGAAAATGGATGGTATGGGAACACAGGACTGGACAAGATGAACAGTGCACTGGAGGAACAGCACACTGGAAGGACAGAACATTGGAGGGACAGGACACTGGAGGAAAAGCACACTGGAAGGACAGCACATTGGAGGAACAGGACACTGGAGGAACAGCACACTGGAAGGACAGCACATTGGAAGGACAGGACACTAGAGGAACAGCACACTGGAAGGACAGCACATTGGAGGTACAGGACACTGGAGGAACAGGATACTTGGCACAGACCAGACACTGGATGGAACCAGGCACAAGGGATGACAGATCAGGACTGAGTAGGAAAATGAGACATTACACATTAACAAAACAAGGGACCAGAGGGAAATCTAGATAGACAGGTGGAACACACTCCATTACAGGGTGGACAGACAGACAGGGGATAAACAAAGCCAGGGATGGACTGGATTTGGCAAATACTTGGAAACCAGGTAGATAGACCCAAGGAACGCTACTTGGGATCAGGAATAGAGACACAGAGGGTGCAAGCAGAGAACTTGAGGGTGAGAGGGTGTTGGGACAGAACCTGGGTGCAACTAGAGGGAGTGGAGAATGGTTGGGCTGTTCCTGGAGTTGGAGGAAGCATATGGGTGAAAGTTATCAGCTGTTGATGAGGTGGCTGCTGATGGGACAGCAGCACCATGGGGCACTGGCAGGATGGAGGTCTCCAACGTGTGGGCGGAGGGACTTACTCTGGACTTACAGTGCAGCACAGCAGCAAGCAAAGAGGCTTCGAGCTGCGGCACAGCAGCATGCGAAGAGGCTTCATGCTGCGCCACAGCAGCAAGCGAAGAGGCTTCATGCTGCGGCACAGCAGCAAGCAAAGAGGCTTCAAGCTACAGCATCGCAGCAAGCAAAACCTGCAAGCTGCCAGAAGCTGGTGGGCTGTGGCTGTGAAAGGGACTCCTATGCTTCTGGGGCTTGGATAGAGTGGAGGAGGCAGGCAATATGGCAGCTGCTTCCATGGGGTGGGGCACCGGAGACAAGGACAGAGCCTCCGATATGCTGCCCTTGGGCTGAACATCTTCTCCAGGCTTGGAGACAGACACAACCAAGGCTGGCAGGAGTCCCTCTAGGCTGGACCTTGGCAGAGGAGCTCTCACCTCCTCTCAGAAGTCTCTGAGCTCCTTTTGAGTGGCTCGCAGTTCCCGGGCCACTGACTCCCAAGAGAGCAACCAAACCAGATTCTCCAATGACCATGATCAAAGCAGGGGGGGCTCACAGGGCGAAACTGACAAGCAGAAGGACAAGGCAGGTAACAGGACTGGCAGAAGCACTGGTGCACAACACAGACTGGACAACAATGACTGGACCGGAGAACATAAGACAAGTTGGTACTTTATACTCTAACTAACACAATCAGTAACAGTAACTGGGGAGGAGATAAGAGGGCCAGACAGACCCTTGAAGGGCAGGACATACCAGTATGTCAATGTTTACTTTCCACTATTTAGCAGTTTGGGCAAAAAAATGCACACACACTGCTGTATTCCAATGAAAGAACTGGGATACAATAACAGCATTCTCTTCATTAAGGTTTTAGAGGACTGTGTGCAACTATGAAAATATATAAACCTGCAAAAAGACAACTGCATGAGATGGAAGACAGTAAAAGTGCATTGATCAGTCCATGTCAAGACCTTGTTTGATCCCTGATGAAAGATAATATTGACAAGATAACTGTCTCCAAGGGCATGATTAATAAAATCCTCTTTGGATATATAAGTTTCATTTAAATGTATTTTGTTTTCGTTAACATCACTTTTCATTACTCAGTAAAATTAAACATTTTATTTACCTATCATAGCTTTAAAATAAGAATCATTCGTTAATTTTAAGTCCAGTTTGTAGGCATTTAGTTCTGTTTCAGGTAAATATGGTGCCGGGAAAATGAAGTGGAGACAAAAGTTATACAAATAAAACAAACGTTTTAGAGCTCTGGGAAGAAAAGGTATTTTCTCAAGATGCGTGTGGCAAGTTAAGCATTCAAATTAAAGATTCACCAGGAACACTGAATGCCTTTCTATAGGGAGGTATTTCCTTTTATTAACCCTCATCTGACCTGGCCTCTGGGTATAACTTCAATTGTTTAATTATATATTAGGGAATTTATTTAAGCTTCTAGTTCTTTTCACATCTTCATCAATAATATACAGCTGAATAGCAACCCCTGATTTGCAACACCCATGAACATTTTACCCAACCTTAATACTGTAGAATGTGCTCCACACGCAACAGAATATACATGTATTATGTCAATATTCAAAACATAGCCCATAAATGCTGGTTAGACTGATAGAGCCAAGATTTGCCTATAACACTCTCTTTCTTAGAAAATCACCTAATGATCATAAATTATCATTCTGAAAAACATGATGTGATATAGGCTGAAGGAGACCATTGACAACTGAGGACAATTTATTAATGATTAATTCTGTGATTATCTTCTAAGGAAATGAACGTTCTCAAATCACGCCAAAATGCACATTATGCAACATTAAAATACCTTGAAATGCGTCACTGAGCTCTGGGCTAAAGAGTGCTTTGCTTTCATGCCAACGGCAGACTTTCTCACATTACATGAAAGCAAATTCAAAAATAAAGATGCTCAAAAACCAGTATTGATCATTGTCAAGCTGTTTTTTTTAATTAAATGTTAAATGTAAACATATTACATATTACTAAATACTTTACTGTGAACTTTTGTTGTACTTTTTGGCAAATTTTATAAAGCTTCCTTTCTTTCGAAGTATTTAATACTATTTATTTTAAATATCAGATCAAGGTGCTATTAACTAACAAATCTTGCTTCATGATACAGACTCCTGGACTATCTGACTTCTACAATGTAGAATTTTTCAGTGACCAGTGTTGCTGACTTCTGGAACAATTCCTGAGAAACTGTGTTTATCTGTTTTTCTGCCAATGAAATTAAATTACCGGTATTTTTCTGCCCACCTCCAAATTTGCCACGCATTATTATTTTTCCAATCAAATTTGGAGAAGACTGCTAGAGACAATTTAAAGTATTTTTCTTAGAGACTTTTTAAAACTTTTTTTTGGAACAAATAATTGCCCTTAGTGTAGGGAAAATTGTGTTATGATTATCTGTAAAATGAACAGTTGCTTAAGAACATTTTATCGCACCATTTCTTCTGTATGCATGTACACACACGTACACACACACACACACACGCACGCACGCTGGCACACACACACACAAACATTTGTATTCATATATTCATAGATTTGTGGGGAAAAGTCCTAATGCCAACAATGACAACCTTTTTAGAACTCTTATTAGTTTTTTGGTTCCATTCATGGGATTGAATTTCTCCTTGTGGAGACCAGAAAAATGGTCTCCACAGCATCCAAATAACAGGTTTTTGTATCACATTCTGGAGACATTTGCCCCCCACAATGTAATGGAAAGCATAATCCACATATACATACACATAGACACACACACCCACACACACACACACACATACAGCTGGGGTATTTGGTCTGTAAGGTATGAAAATGGCTTGAAACTGTGTGTTTTTGTGCAAAAGTGTATTACATTTATTTATTTATGTGGCAGATACCTTTGTCCAAAACTATTTAGGCTTTTGGAGGGTCTTCGATAAGAGATTTAACTGCATCCAATGGCAGTTGAGGTTAAGGGCCTTTTGCAAGGACACAAAAGTGATATGATTAATCTACTACCCACGGGATGCGAACCCACACAGACATGGTAAATATCCCAAACTTGCTGGGGCTACACCACCAACACATGTATGCCTATGTGAATACTTATGTGTGTATCTGTGAGTGGATTTTAAACCCAGCCCCTTGATCTAATGTGACTGGAAACCTGAAACGGCATTGCCGTTTTCACGACCTCCAGACCCCTCAGTTCCTGAACCCCTGGGTTGAGGAAACTCTCTCTTTTTTTTCCATTCATCCAACTCCAATATAAGCTTCAAAGAGGAAAAAGCCGGCTGCCACTTCAAAAACATTCAAACCATTCCAAAGTGCCCAGAGATTATTTTATAAAGCTATTATGCTCCGTTCAGTGGTTCTCCTGTTTACTATTTCTAGTAATTTTATAGTGCAGAGGAAATATTTATGTATTCAGAGTAATATTTAACTAGTTCTTAAAGCAAGTTATTTACTCAATCAATGAATGCAACCAATTAAACTCTTTATCTAAAAATTCTGTTCATTTTCTTAATTTGATTGAAATCATAATTTTGGAATAAATTATACCTGTGTTTTTTGTATTTTTTTTAAGTCCCACAACCGTCTTGTTAGTTACAGGATTGTCAGAATGTGATGCAATTTGATGCCCCTTATCAAGTGAATTAGCTACCTTGATCCCTCTGTATTCTGATAAGATCCAAGCCTGCCGGTATCTTACAAAGGATGTGAAAATAGATGGTTAATATATTTTGTGTAGTAATCAGTCACCGGCCAGTCTCTTTTTGTTAAATTATTTGCTACACAGCACAGTGGCCACAATTTTAAATGTCAAAAACTGCAGGTTTGTATATATTACTTTTCTGTGAACTACAATAATATAAATGCAGCAGAAGAGTACATTAAACAGGCAACTTTTTTCCCCATCAAAAACGGTTCAGTCAACCGGTTTTTTTAATTCATTTAGAAAGGGCTCAAACCATGTTTGTCATTATATATATATATATTCATCAAGAAGATGTTGGACATGAAGGCCAGGCTCGCAATCTCCATTCTAGTCCATCCCAAAGGTGTTTGTAAAGTGTTTTTATGTCTAAGTGCTTCATTTTATACACCTGTGGCAATGGGTCTGACTGAAACATCTGAATTCAATGCTTGGGCAGTGTGTCCCAATACCTTTCCCCAAATAGTGTACTGGATATGGATATAAGATGACATCTAGATACAGAATTGTGGCCCAATGCATTAAACTGTAGGTTCTGACCTCCAATGTGGTGGAATCAGTTCTTGCTCCTGATTCTTATAAAAGGAACATTCACCCATTTGTGTGTGTAACAGGGATGGATGCAACACATAAACTGTGAAAAAAGCATGACAGTACTGAGGAGCTTATGAAAGCTAAAATTTTAACCTGTTCAACACTGTCCCATTGGTTGGATTACAATAATGACCAGGGGATTTTTAGGACACCATCCATTTGGGTATCATTGGATTATGTAGAGTCTCCTGAAATTGTGTTGAAATCTTCTTTCTATGATATTACTTTTATGATATATAAGCACTGTTGTTGGAGAAGCCCTATTTTCAGTTCTGAACCTAACAGGAAGCCAGTGCAGACAACTAAGAACAAAGGTCATGTGTTCAAACTTCCTGCTCCTGGTGACAGTACAAGCTGCTGCACATTGAATACGCTGCAAGGAGAATTAATATACAGCATATGCTCCCAGATAACAGAACATCACAGCAGTCTAACCTACTGTATACAAAGGCATGGATCAATTTTTCTGTGTCTTGAATAGTGAGGAATCATCATAGCTTGGCAATGTTATGTAGCTGTAGGAAGCACAGTGTTGATACTGCATCCACATGCGATTTTAATGACAAGCTTATATCTAAGGTGACACCTAGGTTATAGGCTGAGCTGGTGAGGGAAAAGTTCTGCTGCTCTGAGTGGCGTGCGGCGATAATAGCACTCCTATCTGCAGATCTACCTCCAAACAACAGAAGCTCGGTTTTCTGAGCATTTAGTAATATAAAGTTTTCAGTCATCCAGGTCTTTACTTCACTAAAACAATTAGCTAAAGTGACAATAGATGTAGTGGCATTAGGGCCATCCCTCCTGGCTACATTTCTCTGTAGTGCTAATGAAATTAGCGGTGTTAACATTAACACTATTAGTTTCAAAGTATCTATATAAAACCTGTTTAGATCATTTACCAGGGAGGGTTAATCCTCTGTAGTCCATGAATGTCAAAAATCCCTGCCTCTGCTTGGTATGGATGGTACACCATGACATCATGTGCAATATACAGATTTGCATATCTATTCCATTAATTCCACAAAGGTAAATTTAACAGATACTTTAATTTTGAAACTTTGTCTTTAAACATTAAAAAGTAGGGGCAGTGTGGTGGTGCAGTGATTAGCACTGTTGTCTCACACCATTTGCATGTTCTCACTGTGCCATTGTGGGGTTTTCCCCCCTAACTCCCCCCCACCATGAACCAGACAAGCAGCTACAGAAAATGGAAGGATGGGTTCAAAATCAATTAATTAAATGGTGGATGTATTACTGGATGTCAAAATATATCCATCTGGTTATCATACTTTTAAAAAACCAGGTCAGCTCCTGTCACCCCGCTCTGTGTCCCTTCCCCGTTTGGCCAGCAGGTGTTGCTGGTCATCCCATCCCTCCTGTTCTCAGTCTTTGTGTTTTCCCCTGCTCCCTGTTAGCCGGATGGCTTAACTTGTTGAGAGTGCGGCTACCTGTGAATCTCTCAGTCTTCTGTTTGAACCCCGCCTCCTCTACTTTTGTATATTGTTCCTTAGTGTTTCATTTGTATGAGTTTTTTTGTTCTTGTGTTTTGTGATTTGTATTTAGTTTTGGTTTCATGCTTTGTGCCTGTACTTGTGTTTTTACCTGTCTTATTCCCCTGGTAGAGATTCTGTTTTTGTTAGTTTCTTTGTTGGTTTGAGTTCCCTGAGTTTAATTATTAGTTTCAGCTGTTGCCTATTTTTGTTCCTGCCCTTGTGAGTTTACCTGATTGCTCCTTGCCCTGCCCCCTCCCGGACTGGTTAATTGTCTCACTCCTGCTGTGTTGTTACCTAGTATAGTTTTTGTATTTAAGTTCCAGATCCTGTTCTGTTCTTCCTGTAGCCTGTACTACAAAGTGGGATAACTGTCTTATCGGGGTAACTTGTCAGATTTAAGGTAGTCTGGGCAAAATGTAAGTGAGAGAATATTTAGTCCATTTAAACTGTGGTACCTTAAATCCAAAAAAGTTTCCCCGATAAGCCAGTAACCCCGCTTCATAGTGCAAGCCACTGGAGTCATTGTGATTGTTGGATGTATGATAGTTGAATGTTCTGTTGTTTGTAATCTGCCTGCCTGCCTCTTGTTGCCCTAATCTGTTAGTATTTAATCTTTGTTTATCCCCTTTTTAGTTTTGACCCCTCTTGGTCCTTTTTCTTCTGTAGTGTTCCTAGTGTTTCCAGTTTAATAAACCCCTGTTTCCCTGCAAGCCGCAAGTGGGTCGTCCACATTCCTGCCGGCATCATGCCTCAGACTCGGCACCAGATCCGTCCGGGTCCGTGACAGACGGATTATATGAAGAATATGCTTCCCTGGTTCTACTGACGGTGGAAAAATATTCCTG
Organism: Cyphomyrus plagiostoma; assembly: GCA_019775915.2. Lineage (NCBI taxonomy): Eukaryota > Metazoa > Chordata > Actinopteri > Osteoglossiformes > Mormyridae > Cyphomyrus > Cyphomyrus plagiostoma. Next base: position 2,149,253 of record JABFEA020000041.1, on the reverse strand, counting down.
ATGAGGTCTTATGTTTTCTTCATAGGTCCCAATCCAAATAAGGAAGAAAAAAACACCAATGCTTACAAATGCTAGCAGGCACTGAGTCTCTGCTTCCCCCTGAAAAACATATCATATTACTGCAAGAAGGCAAAAGATGCTGACACTTCCTCTTTCATAAGTGTACTCTGTCTGTCTTCCAGTTGGCAGGGATCCTAAGAAACCAACAATAATCTTTCCCTTTGAATGATTCTTCTTTTGAATGTTTCTTAGTGGAAACTAAAGAAGACTTGGCACGTTAAGCAGCCCTGCACAGCAGGTTTGATGTTGTGCTATACACAGTATTAGCATTGGTTTTATCTTCGCCCTGACCCTAGTGTGGCACTTCAGCCGTCACAGAGCACTGCTGATGTTTGATGAAGGCACTTGACTGTATCTTTGACTCTTCAGATGGCCCGTTCAATAAAAATGCAAAAATGAAAAGCAAAAAAAAGCTTCATATAATATATGCAACCCACAGAAAATGAACTCTTCAGATATATTTAATTGTAAGATTGTAAGCCACCAGTGGAGGAAGATGATCATTGCTTAGGAGGGATCTCCCATCACCACCAAACTGCACCGCACAGGTCCCTGATGGGCCACTTTGCAGCAGTGAGCCAAGATATCCTTTTTGGTAATTCCTCCCTTAGCAGAACGGTGCCAATTTGTTTCACTGCCAGGGGCTCCTGGTCACAATTGGCAAATGACATGAAACAACTGAGATCAGAACCATGATCTCAGCTGTTGAGCCCAAGGCCAAACTGCACAGGAAGACTCTTTCAGGGAAACTGACAAATGGTGTTATGAAATAAACCAGGCGATTTACATAATCAGGACACCTGGATGCATGCTTGGAAAGGACTTTTCCACCTATTTATTTGACTTTCTTCAAAGGTTTGCCTCTTAAATTTCACACAGTCTGATGAAGGACCCTGCCTTCATTCCCTTCCCTTCACATGGTCTCACCTCCATTTTGAATTTAAAAAATGCACATCTTTCACAATGTATTTCCCCTGCAGTGATTTACAGTTTCATACAACTGGGGCCAAGGGGAACAGAACAGCAGCTGGGCACTAATCTAATGAGGCTTCACCACAGAGCCCAGCATGAAGGCCAGCATGTGCAGCCAAATGACTGATTCATCTCAATTGACAATCAGCTGATTTCATTTACACCGTGTTGCTGAGGATGATGCAGATGAAAGCTCCCCATATCAGAATGGCTAGGCACACGCGTGCCTCGGGTTCAATAATGCCAGTGATCATACTTATCCCCAGTGTCACTCTGCCCTTTCTCTGTGGATTCAGACTGCTTGTTTTTCCTGTTGCCGGTGGAACATTCCATATGTATTCTGGATTCTAAGGTTTCTTGACAAGATTGATCAGATTTGAATGGCAAACGCACTGTCAGTATATGGTAAATCATATGTCTTCTCTATTCGTTTCTACGCAAATTCAGAACGGATACTCGATGTCACATTTTATCCAAAGAGAGGTAAGCAAAATAAATAAATAAATAAGGGATAAGAAATTTTCTTCAGTTTTCTGTTCTTTTGAGTACAGAATAAGCATTTTCCTGTTTCAAAAACAAAAGAGAAATCAATACACTGAGTTTGCTCTGAGTATAAGTTTATTGTAAAGGTTAACAGAAAGTATACTATAATTTCCAGGTATATTTAATATACATTTCTATGATGGCATTACATATGATTTTATGTGTAGAAATTTTGTACATATTTTATCACTTTACTTTGCCCACATAATTATATCTCTTCAAAAAAACTGTTTTCTGTTATATTCATACATATTAGATGCTGTTGCTGCTCTTATGAACTCAGCACATCCCTTGGCTCTATTTATGGTGCAAATCAGGTCTTCAGTTCTGTGTAGTGCCCAGCAGTGGATCTCCACAGGTCTTGGCAATCTGGTCTCCGTATCTGTTCTTCTTAGTGAACAACGTCAAGGAGCCACCAGTGGGAGCACAAACCTGCTGCTCCAGGTCTAAACTGACACAGATATACATTCCTTCCCCACAGAGCCAGTGTTTCAGTGTTTAGTGTGAAGAGGTTTGCATCATGCTTAGCAAGTGAGCTAAACAGCACAATTTAGCAAAAAGATCCAGCTGCTTGCAGATTTTACAGGGTGGAGAGCTTTCAAAAGCACTTTCTGATTATTTAAACGTGCATATCCTTATAGTAATGGATGTACCTCTGTATGACTGTGCCTTTGTGCACACTCATTAAATGTTCAGAAATTTATGTACAAGACATTAGGTGTGACAGGTGCATCTTGAAGCATTTTTTTGGAAATCTCCACAACACTACATGCCCAGTGTTTCATGCTGAGAATCTGCATCATTGAATGATACACTTGTCAAATCTTATAATGTGGATACACGCAACAGTGTAAATTAAAGGCATGTTATACTGAAGGATTTCCTATAAGGAACGAGAAGGCAGGAAAATAAATGGAAGGTAGAGGTCAATGAATAACTACATGGAGACTGAATCCTCAATTCTCCAGGGTGACTGTAGGCTAATTAATAATTAATGCCAGGACCGGTGTGTTTGAAATGCAGATGTGATAACTGCAGGCTTGACACAGTGGTTCAGACGAAGCAGATTTGCAAGCTACGGGGAATCGGCAGTCCCCAGTTACTGGGCTATGGCAGCAGACCTGGGTGCAATGCAGGGCCGGTGCTTTAGATTAGATTCCCTTCAGCTGCTAATTACCTGAACACACTTTGAAGTTCATTCCTCTTCAGAACTGGTGAAATGAGTAGCTGGTTCAGTCAGGGGACTTGGGGAGATGATCAAATGGATAGACTGAATGGACAGATAAAGAGTAAGAGAGAAAGAAAGAAAAGGAGAGAGAGGGGGAGATCTTTGGGTGTGGAATCAGACACAGAGTCTAACAACACATTTTCTCAGATTTTTGCCCTTGATTTTACATAGCCTTAGATTTATGAATTTGAGAACTGGTCTTTCTAAAATATCCTTCAAAGCACGTAAAGATAACCCACAGAAATAAGAATCGCAACTAATATTCCTGCATTGTACATCAAAACATTAAAATCTTACTTTGCTATAAATTGTTCACAACTACAACGACAATGAGTCGCTTAAGTGCTCAACAATAGAGGCATGTACATTATGGTTAAGGATTTCTACTTGTAACATAACGGTTGCTATAGTTGTATAAATGTATATAAGATAATAGGAAATGTGCCCAGTTTGCCATATATAGGTGTACATTTCAGCTGACCAGCACTGCAATGATGTTTACACAGGATAATGCACACTTAACCAAAAAACAAAGTTTTTATAATTATTGATACAGGAGCAGACCTTATTAGATTTAACAACACCCACCAACTATCAAGAATACTAAGAGAACATATTGTCACTAAAATATAATTTTTAGTTGATAACACTTGAATTTCTCCAAAATATGTTACACCAGAACATGAGTCAATGTACATTGTGTCTTGAGCCTTGGGTTGACCCTGGCTGCTCTATGGACACTGGACATTGCCTGGCCTTCATTCTGACCCCAACAATTATCACGGTCACATCAAGCAAAACCTCTATTCAGCCACTCCCAGCCAGGTCCTATTCCAAGTAACCTGGAGACTAGGCATTCCTGTAGCTCATCAAACTGGTTAACTGCCATGGATTAAAAGCACCTGGTTTGGCCAGCAGCTCTTTCTCTGGTATTGTGAATACTGAGGCTTTGCCTTGCTGAGCGTTTGTTTTGTGGCTACCCTGGTATCGCCCCCCTGATCAGTTGGTTCATTAGCTCTTTGCCTTTTGTTTCAGATTTGGTGATTTAAAAAAAAAAAAAAAATCTGTGTTGATTTTCTTTAGATCATGGCTTTTGGAATGCGATCGGGGTATTTCTAGCTGTTGAAAAGATCAGGGGCTAAGTTAAGTTTACAGGGGACTTTGTCTTTTAAGTTTTTTTTTTTTTTTTTGAAGGAAGACCGGCATTTTGGCTAAAATAGTTAGGGCTGTATCCCTGAGTGACAGTACATAATGACTGTTCTCCTTGTGAGCTCCTACTGGCTCTTCTATCACAAGTAAAAAATCGCAGCACTTTTATGTTTGGATCCTCTTTATTCTGTACTGTATGTGTGTGTCAGAGTGCAAGATGGGATAGGCAAAAACTACCCCGTCTCCCCACAGAAGAATGAAGTAGCCTTATGATATTCTAACCTAACCTATTTGCCAAATTGCTTCATTTTCCAGTTTGCATAACTCATTCACGAAATGTGCTTGTAATCCAAAGCACTCGTATATCAAAGCGAATTTTCCCGTAAGAAATAATGGAAAATCAGATGATTTGTTCCACAACCAAAAAATGATTAATATGAAATAAAAATACATAAAACATATTATCCTGCACTTTACCTTTGAAAACAATTGTGGATGGTGTGAGGGAGATGAGGAGGGTTATTTTGTAGGACAATTTTCACTATCACTGCTATCCAGGGGTGCCGCTTTTGGGCCCTATGACAAAATATGAGGTTGGGCCCCCTTAGGTAATGTTATTATTAATAAAGCAGATCTCTGGGGGGCCCTAAAGGGCGTGGGCCCTTAGAATTGTCCCAACTTTCCCCCCCTTAGCGGCGCCCCTGCTGCTATCTGTTGGCTCACTGGAATCTTTCTTTTTGTGCGACTTTAACAAGGGACCTATCCAGTAACAGCTGCTTTTTTCGATTTCTTGGAAATGTGGCATTGCACTGTCGTGAAACAGATTCATCACTCACATTGCTACGCCCTTATCTGGGTGGTGCTTTTCTATTACATTTTGACTATACGAGTGAGGCACACTGACTGAGACTGAGTATGGGAGACGATTACCCACAATCCCGCACCGAGGGAGAGAAGAACCATCGGCTCAATGGTGATCACGTGATGATAGGCGTATACATAATACTCATATTGCTAAACCTCGCTTGTTTTATCAAGTTAAAATTTATCCAAGGTTTCTCTGTGTGTGTTTATGTGTGTATATATACTCTCCTGAGACCCAAGGATAAGTGTCATTCAATTTTAGGTTACTTGTTCTTGGAGGAAAAGACATCCTACAATTTAGATTTTTTTTTTCAAATTTATTTTTATTTTTAAATTCACAGCATGTCCTCTTTAGTGTACAACAGGAATAAATGTTTCCTTACATCAGTGAAAAGATAAATGTAAAAACAAAATGTCCACTACAATGGACATAAATGAATGGGTGGGGTCTCAGGATATGTGTGTGTTTTTAGTTAATTAAATCAGTTGATTCAGATTTAAATTTAAAATTGGAAATCAGTGACTGCCAGACGCAGCTGGCAAATTTATGCATGCAGCAGAATTTTATACTCACACATAGAATGGTTTTGGTCGACCGATTTTTAATTTCAACACAACTGTCAGGGGTTTATTAAGCAAACGTAAGAGAACGACACTGGAATGTTTCAAGTTCTACGTCTAACCTTCATGCTAGACTAATGCTACATTGTGTTCTGACTTCGTTGCTTCACCTGCCGCTTTTCAGGAACTGAGCCTGGACCACATGAATGTACATTCAGTTGTCTTCAAGACCTGCACGGCAAAATTTCAGTTTCAGAGGCGATTACATTTTCCTGATTTTAATGTTGCTTTAACGTTAATATAATACACATTCAAAATGCATCACGTTTTGAAAGGTGTACTTTAAACACTTGCATCGCTTCCCTGTTCTCCCCCATACCTTCATGGTTCAGTCGACTGTATTCTGTGCCTTAGTTCTTTGTATTATTGGAGAACAGGAGGGCTGTCACAGGGCTCCTCTGCACTTCGCTTTTTAACATGGGTGTGAAAGAGAGACGTAAAGCTGTGAGCTGAAGTGGTGATAATGTGTCGCGCTGTTTATGAAGCTCATTGCATGCGTGGCCAGAATGAAGACCTATCAATATTACAACTGTTCTAAAATGCTAAATAATTTACTTTTATAATTTTCATAGTGTATTTTATTTGTATAGTTTGTGGTTCTGCAATCTAATAGTGGAGAATGTGTTGTCCAGGTGAGCTGAAGGGCTATAAGCAAAAACAAGTTAAATGGGAATTTCACTGCAGCAGAACGCTTTTGGGAAACGCAATTGGTACCCACAAACATTAAAGTTTACTACTGCTACTAGGCTATTACTGCTGCTATAGTCTAGTAAATGTAGTAGGGTTAGTAGTATTAGAGCAGTAGTATTTTTAAGTCTGAAATTTCCCCTTGCAAATTAATAAATTAGCAAATTATACTTTTAATAATTAAATAACTAAATAAACGCATAAGGCCCATTCCTGCATTCATCTTGATTGTTGTAGCTTTTTATTACTTCAAACATTTTAATATATATTTTACACATTATTCAAAATGATTAAACGAGCGATAATATAAATCATTAAAGCGTTTTCCGTCGCAAAATATTTTGTCAGCTTAGGTCTATACGATGTTATTTTTGACTAAGAAATCTCTACTGGATATGTTTTTTCGAAGCTAGTTCGACCTACTTTACTTCATTTAAATTTTCTTTCTAACTCTACCTACCACCGCAAGCCGGGAACTGTGTAGTTCCCACAAGCTGTCATTAGTACTGCAACAGAACTATTTTAAGAAATAAAAAGCAATTAAGGTTGCCTACAACAGATATTTTCCACATTGTTTATATTGAAATTAATATGGTATATTATATTAAAATGCTATACGCCTATTAAAGAAGCACTTCCATAACCACGTTGCAGCCTCTTTTTTGAGTTACGGCTATTTCGCTATTCATATACGTTATATTTCGTGCGCTGAGCAGAGGGCTTCTTATTCCACCTGTAATACAGTAGTAGTTAAATTAATACTTGCAGTATTAGCCTGCATTCATATTTGTTCAAACTATGCAGTAGCACAAACAAAAAATTCGCCACACTGTACTGAATGAGCGGTCATTTGATGGATGGAAAGAGAAGTAATCTAGAATATATTAATTAAAAACGTTGAAATATAATTTAAAAATAAGGCACCAACTCATCGAAATATATATGTTTCTGTTAAATAGTTTTGTATTAGGCCTACTTACTTGCGGACTTACAGATTGGAGGGAGGGTTTGGGATATTGCAAGCAAAATAGCAGATACCTATGAACAATGCTACGCATAACAGGCTGGGTCTACGCATGGATTTACAGTGTTAATTGTTTTTCACTAGGCTATTTTCGCTGGACCCCAGGTCCAGATTTGTTCCCTGCCTCGTGCCCGTTGCTTCCGGGATGGGCTCCGGACCCCCCGCGACCCAGTAGGATAAGCAGGCTGGAAAATGGATGGATGGATGGATAGATGGATAGGCTGTTTTCAAAAGACCTAAAAAACATTTAGTGTTGGGAAATTTTCACCATTATAATAAAGTGTGCGAAAATATGACGACACGGAGGAGTATGAAGATTCTCGCTCTCAGAATACAATCGTTTGTCAAACCACTATTACTATCCTTAAAACAACAATATAATAGCCCAATTACGTTGGCCTACGTGACTGCAACCAAGACGCTAGTTCCATGGAAGGATTGCTATGACTCATCTTATTCGTTCAAGAAATAAGCATGGAACGACAGAGAACAGCTTAACTATACCATGAAAGTAAAACAGCGAAGTACTTTCTAGCGCTGGGGAAACGAACTGAACATGGCGATTAAGAAGATGACTCCAGTGATAATGATGATAAAGTGACAAAATGATTTTATCCAGTGAAATCCCACGCAAATTTACGCTGAGATGTTCAGATTCTTTTTTTCTTTATTTTCGTACGCCCGAACATTATAATTTGGAATGTGTCTTGATGCGCGTGCCAGTATACATTGGTATTGTTGTACATATATTCAACTCTGCAGGGGAGTTTCTAGCTACTGAAAAGATCAGGAGGTTTCTTTTTTTTTTTTTTTTTTTGAAGTAAGATTGGCATCGATGCTAAAATAGTCAGGGCTTAAAATACTCCGGGCTATAGCCCCGAGTGATCAGACTTAACGACGCCCATGCAACTCTGTATACCTGCACCAATTGTATTTAGAATGTTTACATGAAGATATTCAATTAGAATGATCTTCGAATTAGAATCTGATGTTTTTGTTAGAATAAGTGTATAATTCAACTCACTGTTACCTATATGTGTACAATGAATTACCTGCCTTTCTACCACATACATTTGTTAATAAATGTATTAGAAATATTAGCAAATTATTAATACTAGGTCTAATATATCCCGAAAAGCATTGCAAAACAATGCAGTATTATAAAAATATATAAAATATGAATTGAATTACAATAATGAGTTTGCTTATAAAATAAAAGAAAAAGATGATCCCACTCAATGTCTGTGCCTTGAGTTTGTGCTCTATATGCTGCCTGCTGTAAACTTTAGCCCCTCCCAAGAACCTGCCCGGGAAGGATGAATGGATGGATACAATATAAAAAATTAAACAACCCAATACTACTGGAAAGGCTGGGATATCAAAGCCGCATTTTACATGTGCATATAGTTTCTACTAACTGCATGGAGTCAATGATATAACTTGTTTTGGGCAAAAAAATTAGCAATAGACGCCGGTGCTCACGGGGGCTCTGCTACCCACTGAGTTTATCTGCCACCAGGGTCTGACTCTTTGCCATTCATTGTTATTGAATTCTTTAAATTATTGTTTCTATAGCAAAAAGTGTTTTGAATTGTTATTTCTTTTGGATATAAAGATCTTTATATCTTTTAAAATATTTCAGCTTTTAACGTACACTATAGTTGCACAATACAAGCATGTGCAACTGGAAATGCTGCTTTTTTTCCAATTACCAGAGGCCTTCCTAAAACAGCTTCGTTCACGTGTTCACACCTATTGATATGTGCGTTCTACAGTAACGTGCGTATGCTATTTTTTCAATTTTTTTGCCTTCATAATACTCGGACTATAAATCTTAATAACGAAAGGCTTAAAAGTGTGGGCGCCCGGTTTTCACATTGAGAAGGCCGACGCCTGTAAGCAAAACCATTCTACTCTGACTTCCATGCTGTATTCAATGCACCAGCTCAATCCTCAGGCTGCCACCCAGTGCGCGTGTAAACCAACACGCGACTTTTAGATACAGATAATATTTACAGTCTGTTGAAATGAACAGTGTCTTTATTGGAGCGTTTATTTCATAAAAATATTTTTCATCATGCTTTACGATGGGCCTAAATCACCCATCCCTCCATCTTCTAAGCGCTTTTCCTAGTCAAATGAATGTAGCCAATATGCATCGGTTATTTGTGCTTTGCCGATACTGAAAGGGGAGGTTCAAATAATGCAAGTTTACAATAAAGTACCTTGAGCTTTTGTATAATAATTACAACCATTTGAGCTTTTGCGTTGATTCTTTTAATATTGTATAGATTACAAATAGTATGTGTGCGTTTGTAAGTACTCGCTATCAGAGTAATAATATTAAATAATCTGTGCAAGCAGATAACATACAAAAAGTAGAGTTCTTCTTAGTAGCCTATATACAACAATTTTCTAATTAAGAAATTAAGGTTGTGCTGCGATGTTTCACCTTCTCGGTGGTAATTTTATATCTTGCCCAGCTGCAGAAGTTGTTGAAGTTTGTTGTAACAGTAACGCAAGATACTTTTCATATTATTTTCTTTGGTGTCCAGTCAGGGCCTTCCCTTTGAATGAGTCGTCTTACTGTGCCCGGTACTGGGATTTGTTGGCCGCTGCAGGCTTTTATTACGTTCTCCATGGAAACCCGGATCGTGGGGAAAAAAATGTGAAGCCTGAATAATGAGAATCACCACAAGCAAAGGCTTGAGAGCAGCATCTGTTACACTTGGAAACTTATCGAGAGAAGGATAGCAGCAAACCCCCACTCCACATCGCCGCTGTTTATATGCTATTATTTACTGGTTGTATATATTTCAATATAAATAACCTTTTTCAGGACAAAATTCTTGCCAATACATACGCTTATACTAAATAATTTTAACATGACAAATCACTCAAAAAACATGGAAATAAAATTTTAAAATAAACCACTCCCCAAGAGCTTCGAATTAATTAAACAAGCTGCGCACCACACAAAAAAATATATTTCTAAAAGTATATATATGTATAACGATAAATGTAGCGTACATTTAGATTCAAATTTTTTCTAAATATGCTAAATGATTTTTTTACACTCTGTTGTATACTCATGAATATCTATGAAAAAGATATTTAGATAAACAAACGAGCGGTGCAAAATAAATTCTTATTATTACAGTATATTCCGCTTAACTACACTTTAGTAGGTTCTTGGGAAAGAAAAATAAAACGTTCGGTTTCATTGAATTCGTAGCTGTTAAGCGATTAAAATTTAAGCTCCCTACTTTTCAGTTGTCTGTCCAGTTTGTGTAAGAGGGCATTGATTCTCAGTGTTAAGGCAACCAGCTACAATTTCTTTAAGTTTTGATAGCAAACTCACCTGTTCTTGTGTGAGCTTCTGCACAATTTCCTCGTGTTCAATGAGAAATGACGCTCTTTGATGACTGGTGGCCGGTAGCCTTCTTTTATTTATGCTAAATATATGAAAATGTATGCAAATTTAAATCAAGCTTAAGTTGCGAGCTCTTGTAACATATTTGATGGAATTTCAAACCAATAAAATACTCGGTTGTAGAATTATAAAGATAAATATAACCACGTACAAAAGTAACTGCAGTACGCATTGGGGGAAATTTTAAATGATATTCAGCACAATTATTAATTACCACTTTGGATATTAATTGTCAAATAGCCGATTCGAACTGCAATAATTTTATTGCAGTAGGCGTGTATATATAGTATGTGTGTGTGTGTTTACACCATACTAATAGTTCACTTTACATTTGTATGTGCATTATTTCTGTTTAAATATATTAATTAAAATCCCGACTGAATAACCGTTATTCTTCCACGTATTTGAAGTTTTAAAACGGTTTCCTCCTTAAACAATTAAGTTAGTAGCTTTTAAAACCAATACTTACACATAACGAGAGACGTACAATAAAAAAGACTCATATGACTGAAGTGAAGCATCTGAATTTATGTCTGTTACAGTTTTAAAGAACTCTATGAAATAAGTCGCTTCCTGTTTTGTGTCACTGTAGCTGTTCTATCTGCAGTATG
>JABFEA020000041.1:2126653-2138027 GCA_019775915.2 Cyphomyrus plagiostoma | reverse complement strand
CCCCCCCCCCCCCCCCAGGCTCGTTTCGCTATTGGTTTCGACCGGATCAAGCTTTGTTTCGACTGGTACAGAGAACCGTCAATTATAAACTGGCTGCTGATTTGGCTCCCTACGGAGAGACATGTCAAAGGCTGAAGCCGTTCCCTTTGCAACATTTTTACTACTACATCAAGCATGGCCACAGCTGCCTCCAATCCCTACAGCATTATCGGTTCTATGGTTCAGGCAGACTCTTCGGTCATGCAACAAGGGAATCCCTTTAGGAATCACCAGAAACTTCTACAAAGCGACTACCTCCAAGGAATTCAGAGCAATGGACATCCTATTAGCCATCAGTGGGTAAGCAGTTTATCTGAGGGTAATCCGTGGTCGGGCAGCCCTTTAGAGCAGCAGGACGTGAAACCGGGACGAGAAGACCTCCAACTTGGGGCAATCATTCATCACAGATCTTCTCATGTCGCTCATCACTCACCCCATTCCAATCATCCAGGTGCGTGGGGAACATCCGTGTCTCACAATTCATCTGTAAACACCGGGGGGCAACCGATTAACATTTATACGCAGGCTGGTTTCACAGTCAATGGCATTTTGGACCACGGAGGTCTTACGCCGCCCTCGAACTCTTTAGAAGACCAGGGCTTGCATCTGGGAATAAGAGACAACCCAGACCACGCCGACATCGGGGGACACCACTGTCATGACCACTCCGATGAGGAAACACCAACCTCGGACGAATTGGAACAGTTCGCCAAACAGTTCAAACAAAGGCGGATCAAGCTCGGCTTTACGCAGGCAGATGTGGGTCTTGCTCTGGGCACTTTATACGGCAATGTCTTTTCACAGACAACCATCTGCAGGTTCGAAGCCTTGCAGCTTAGTTTTAAGAACATGTGCAAACTGAGACCTTTATTAAACAAGTGGTTAGAAGAGGCTGACTCGTCCACCGGCAGCCCCAGCAACTTTGACAAAATTGCTGCGCAAGGAAGGAAAAGAAAGAAAAGGACGTCGATAGAGGTGAGCGTGAAAGGGGCGCTGGAGTCGCACTTTCTTAAATGTCCCAAGCCGGCAGCCCAGGAAATATCCTCTTTGGCTGACAGTCTACAGTTGGAGAAAGAAGTGGTTCGTGTCTGGTTTTGCAACCGACGTCAAAAGGAGAAAAGAATGACTCCTTCGGGGGAGCAGCAGACTCACGAGGTATATTCCCGCAAAATAAATACGGACAGTGCTGCGTGTCGTGATCTCTGACTAAAGGACGGGGATTTACCCACCAAGACTGACGACGACAAATATGTAGTGGATTTTCTTTTATATGTTTCATTTGTAATTTCTGGTGGTGCGATGATGACAATGATCAGAGGCGACTATATGAAAAAAAGAACTTACCGTTTTCTCACGTCGGGGAAGCGTATCCACATAGACTTATGTTTAATCCTTTTTATAAAGGAAACAATTTATTACCAAATTAAAATATCGACTCATTGATTTTATAAAGAGAAATCTTGACTGAAAGAATTTACTCGAAATTGTGCTCGATGACATAGGAGAGTGTTTCATATCGGGACACATACACACACACACGCGCGCGCGCGCACACACACACACACACACTTACCCATTTAAATATGAAGTTATATTTCGTTGTAGCAACGCAAAAAGCCAAATTAGACATTTGGGGGATACATGCACGTCCTCCCTGGTTCCTGCACCCAGACTGTGCCTATTAATAACTCCCCAGCGCCTATGTATTAGGCGAAGGTGTTTCTATTTAATTACAGTATTTTTGGTACTTCGGGTTTGGCTAGATGAATGGATAAGGGATTTTACAGATAGTATTCCGTTTCGAACCAAAAATTTCAAATTTTAGTCTAGCGTGTTTATTATTTAGAGTTCAAAAACTTTCCTCGCTGCAACACTACAGTGAAGCTTTTGTAGCATTACGTAGTTAGTCACTTTATGAAACTTTAAACTGATGTCCGAGGCGTGTCGTTGCACTTATTTATGTGGCATGTTTATCAGATTAACGCTATATGTTATCGATATACGGGACATATGTATATTTCAACAATGCGTCCGGCTTCCTATGGGGCCTATGGCATAAACAAGCTAAGTAACACCATCCAAACAAGGTTTCTGAAATGAAAGAAATTAAATAACAAATCGTCGAATGCGTATTATTTGGCTACAATTTTCTTCTTCTCAAATGCTAAATTTTGAATATAGTTCTGTCCTTGACAACAATACTTTCGTGTATTTTTTGGAACTAGCACAGAACCATAAGATATTTTACAATGTAACAGCATTGGGGTGTATCTCATTATTCTGCCTGAAGTTATATAAGCCTCGATTCTAGTATTATTGATGAATTTCTTTAATATTTTCCAATTTGCTATTGTACAGTTTTGTATAGAACCTTTAAAAATTAATTTAAAAATGCATTATAGTTTAATCATGTATTTAGTGATGTAAAATAAACACTATTTTCATTACAAACTGGAGTTTTTTTTTATTTCAGAAGCAAGTACTTTTTTTCATAATTTTATTATCCATTTAGCCTAAAATTTCGTTGCAGTACTGTTGTGTAAGGGGGCCACATCCTTTCGTTGGTAAAGTACCCCACAATTGATTTCTTTCCCCGAAACCTTTTCAGATATGTTTGCTATTTTGAAAAGGACAATTTAACTTGTATACAGACTGACAGTCTTTAATTTGTTACGGAGTCACCATAAATGTTTTGTAATCACAGGGACTATATAGAAAGGCATTGAAATTAGTTTTAATTTCTGCTATTATTTATTACTGCTCTCCATTCCATAATCTTCTCATTTTAACTACGATGAAACAATTTTTAGACTAAAATACAAGCTAAAATATCTTTTGAAATCCTAAAAATATAGTGTATATTATCTGTTGTACTCAATTCCTCTAAGATGCATTTTATTTAGGCCAATATATAATTTTATTATACATTATTGATAGCAGTAGTATTTAGTGTCGGATTTATCAGAGCTTGTGAAAAAGAAAGTATTATTGTTCCGGATACCTCTGCACAAAAGTATAATATAGCAACTGAGATATGACCGAGTAAGCTTTAAGCGCCAAAAGTTTCAACAGGTTCCTTGGTCAGATATATTAATACATAAATAATTATTCAATAATAATGCCTTTATTTTCATAACGTATATTTTAGACATTTCACTATATCTATTAAACTAAACTACAGGATTCTTTCGGTTTTACCCATTGAGTTTTATTACCAGATACAACTTTATTAGTATTCTATTCTATGAAAAGCTGAATAAGGAAATACTGAAATTTCAGTTCATTATTCATTTATGATGCTTCTGAAAATGTATGCATTGTCTGTCTTTAACAAGCAGTATGCCTATACTTTGAGTGTTCGCGAAATTAACAAAATTTGATTACTGTCAACCAATAAGTGGCTAAAATTTACAGTACTGTAATTTGTATTTCAGTGTATTATACACAACTTTGGCTTTATTCCGTGGAATTACACCGGAGATATTAGGTCTAAATTTATATGTTAATTATATGGAGAATACTAAGAATTGCAGAAAACGGCATGCACATGAAATATGCAGATGAATAGGCTACTTAATGTAATGCTTCATCTATCTATCTATTTGTTTTTCATTATCACTTCAGGCCCATATGTGGTTAACATTTTACCTCGTACTTTGACACTCCTTATTTTGTATAGATGACATTTTAAACAGAATGTGACACACAACAGCTGAGGGTTGGTCAAGGGGAACAATCGTTTAATACATGACATAGTGGTATTGTCTGCCAACTTTCTTTTTCTATAGCAATGGTTTCTATTATCTCCGTAATATTTTCGTAAGGATACAATAGGGCCACCATTGAAATAAATAACAAAAGAGAAAGCGATCCCAAACCATGTCACTGAAGTAAAGGTATTTAATCTAATTACAAATAAGAGGGCGGCATCAGACATGCTGTTACTGTGCCAAGTGCTATATAACAACTGAGAATCCATATAAGCTGATTTTGTGAACTATTTACATAGTGACCAAACCAGAACAGAGCATGACATCCTTAATGACACAATCCACAGAGTTGTGGTCAATATCCAACTAACATATGGGTCAAAATCGGACAACGAGTTGAAAATCCAACCATGGGGACGTCATAGAAACTGGTAAAAAAAATAAAATAAGTAGGCAGGTCTAAATACGACAAGTTAAGGCGGGCAGAGCACAGGGTGGTGGAGCTGGCATGGGCAAAGGGGAAGCGTCAGGCTGGTGTCAGACCTGGATGTCACAGACGTCACAAACACAGTGAAACCATCAAAGAGAAGCAAGACATAAAGGGTAAATGTAGAAGGAGAATCTAGAACAGGGAGCATCGGTGAGATCATCCTGGGGCCGGTCAAAGCCAGGATCCCATTCATCCAGTTTACTTTTTGTTTGCCCCCAGTCACCATATAAATTCGTCTTATAAGTCTTTTCTCTTACACAGTGAATGTCCCCAGATACTAATGCCTAAGCTCCACTTGGATCTTCCACAGCTCTATTCAAGTTTTGTTTTGTTACGCATGTTTATGCGGTGTTGACATCGAAATGGCCCACTTTCTTTCTCTTTACTGCTTTTCTTAAACCTATTTCCACTGCTGTCCACGAATAAATATGAAATTCCCTTCTTTCCCAGTGTCATGTGGCTCTGCTCACCATCCCACAAGGGCCAAGTCCTGCACATGTATTACATACTGTTAGCTGATTAAGTCTAGAGCTAAAATATAAAATCACTAGGTATGTATAAGGACCATCCAAAAAGGTAATAGTACCAACTTAATTAATGAGCCCACAAATGTAAAGAAGTTGATAGTGCAGTTAGTTTGTAATATAAAAAATAATAATATGATGTACTTTTGTGCACTGGGTCCTTCCTTTTTACTTAATCTGATAAGGAAAAAAAAAAGTTCAAACGATCTGGCACAGAGACAGGTGCTTGTTCCTGCTGGAAACTTCGTGGACTGCTTTGCATGCTGGGAAGTGTACTGCTTTGCATGCTGGGAAGTGTTTTTTTCTTTTTGATTTTACAGGAATAGTATAATAAAACAGATAGAGGTAAGTGATGCCCAAAGTGAATGTGCCCCAAGGCTGCCCCCCCCCCCCCACTCCCTTTGGATGTCTCTCCAGCTTTTGGGAATCCTGTCTACGTCTCAAAAACCCCTCTATGCAGCTCACCTGCTTTGCAAAATTAAAATGCCAAGGATAAATTAAGGCATTTTAATTGTGAATGAAATATCGTGTTACACATGTGGAGTGAAAATAAAAAATTGATTGGGTGTGTAACATTTATTTCTCGCAGTTCTCAGTTTTTGTAATTACCAGTCACACCATAAGTTTAACACTGCATTAATCTTTTTGTAGGACCCCTTAGCTGCCCAGGGAATTCATACAGCATGAGGTGTAGGCTAAACAAGGAACTGTGAAATAGAACAGCACAGTTACAAGTGAGCTAAAAAAACACAAAACCATAAAACTGTGGATTACAGTAGTACAGTAAACAAGGTGTCCCTTTATCACCCTAAAACCTGCACTTGGTCCCACCATCATAAACAAAACCACTGTGCTTTGAAACAGACACCATACAGAAATTCAACAGAAAGTGACCATAACCTACATCTACTGGGAAATGGTGCAGCTCATATCTGCAGACACTAGACGGAGGCACAGGGGAACTATGTGACGATTAATAATCACATGAAAATGGAAGCATGGACTTGTAGACAAGCAGCCATCTGCTTATTTGCTGTAGTACCTATACATCTAACAATAACTTATCTAATACAGTGACGGGTGTTATATCTTTAGTTCTTTTGCTCCATTTTGTTCTATCATGAAATCACCAGAAGAATCATTGACAAGGTAAGTTTATGGAAAGTAATTCAATAGACCATGTTACTCAATGGTATTTCATATTTACAACAGATCTTTCATCAGTTTGCAAGCTTCAAATGCAACCCAGTGCTTCCAGATTAACGTACAGACCAGAGATTATAAGACAACTTGTATCCATATCCAAGTACATTGTTTTAGTGGAAATAACTATGATAAATAACGTATGATAAAATAACGTTGATTTTCTGTTACACGTAAGAGCAACATATGTGGGGGATGAAATAGACAAGGTGAAAGCACTTAGCATGCCTGAATCAACTGGTATTGACTGTACTCCGCCAATGGGGATGAACTTCCAAATATGCACTTAAAGGCCCAGCTCACCACATTCGCTTCTCATAAAATCAGAAAATGCTTCGGCTCTGCAGATATAGCAATGCAGCAGCTGTTTAACATAATCATGCATGAGCATGAAGCATGACATGAGGTATGTGTTGCGATGGCGGGTGCGTGCAGGGCGGACAGAGGGAGTTCCAGACAGATGAACGGGGAAAACAGGGTTTAATGGTTCACAACACTCCAACATAAACAACGTTTCTGCCGCGTCTGCCGGAAAAGACGCAGACACAGACACAGACCTATATACACGAGACAAAGCACAGGACTGGCGTGCGGCGGCGCCACACAGGTGGAAACAATGGGTGATCACAGGAGGTAACGAGGTGGGCGTGGCACACGAGAGGGGCTTGAACAGAGCGGACGTCGCAGGACGTAACAGTATGGACCTGAAGATGGAAGCAGTGATTACTGAGTGCAGTGTCACTGATTTTTAATGATCCATCCATTCATACACCTTCAATAATACAGGGTCACTGAGCTTTTTGAATGTCTTGCACATATATTTTAAATAAAATGATCAGTTGATAGATAGATAACTTTATGTCTTGAAAGTTTTTATTTTATTATTATATTCATTTTACTATTTTTATGTCTGCATATTTTTTTTTGTATAAATATAAAATTATATTTAGTAAAATCTGATTTCTTATTATGTTCAGAAAACTAAAAGGTAAGTGGATAAAAATATCATTTAGAATGATCATAATTTTGTCCAGAAAAATAAAAAATACAACCGGATTATGCATTAATTAAAAAACTGACGTAAGTAACATTTCTAGCAAGAAGAAATCTCAAAGAAAAAAAAATTAAACAAAGAATTAAGTCCTTGGATTTGGCATCGGTAGATACTTACCGGGCTGTAGTGATGAGTATCTGACCCTGAGCAGGGCTTTGAAATAATACATCTATCCCTCCCCTTGCCATGCCTGCTTGTCCGATGTAGGTGAAGGCAGAGCCTGTCCCAGAATCAACAGGCACAAGGCAGGAAATAACCCAGGATGGGGCACCAACCCATCGCATGGCAACATATAATACAAACCATTATATCAATTTGCACTATAGCATATAATATATGTACATTGTGGGGTATTTACAGCTGAGGAAAATACTTCTGAAATAAATGACCACCTCAATATCGGCTTCATTACAGACAATGGGCAAATTTGTCTGTGTCTTATATGTTTCCATTAAAACATTATCTATGCTGCTCAGCTCATTCATTCTGCTGGTTCTATTAGGCAACTGTTGTGTCTGCTTCTCTCACACCTACACGCATTTCATGAAGCTAATCTCACATCTGATTCCATTAAGTATGACATGCTAATTGGCTTACCTCAAAATCCTGGCATCTATTGAAATGTATACCGTCAAACCTGTAAAAATAGTAATACAGAATATCTTTCTTGTGTTACCTATTGAAAGGAAATTTATATGGATAGACTTTAATGCATTAATCTTAAGCGCATGACTTTAATCAGTAGAACATTTATGTTTCTGTAGCAATATGCTTACCTGCTGTTTTTTCACCTCTGGGTAGAATCAGCATCACATCCGCATGGTTTCATTTGATTGAGTTGACAGAAAGAAGGATCGGCTGCTTTGCTTTATCCCCAAATTGCTGATCCATCTCTGTTGTTGGGGGGGAGGGATGGTATTTGAAGAAGCCATGATATACAGGAGCTAACTATAGATTTAACATTTGCTTTAAAAATCGACATAGTGTTGCTGTAGTAAAACAATTATCATCTCTCGCCAAGTACACATTCAGAATAAAGGGTCCGGCTCTGGTATAGTTTTTTCTGTGAGGTACAAACAACATGAATGTACCTCCAATGGTACAAATATGTTCCTCCGAGTCCATTTCTGTACCTTCATTCACCTACAGCTAGGGTACAGTTGGCAGACCCCTAAGGGTACAGCCCCAATGAAAAGTAATTGCAACCTCAAAGGTACAAACTGATACTTTTTTTCTGACAGTGTACAACAAAAAAGATTGCCATTCTCAGTATTAACCACTCCTATCTATATCAGCTATACTATACACCTGCACAGGATGTAACCCAGTGATATGCACACTGAATGTGGGATATTGACGGCAGCTGTGGAGAGCTCTGTTCCAATACACTGGACATTGAATTACAATGTACATGTGATGTCTGTTCATTTCCTAGAGATTTTTTTTTCAGGAAATGAAAAGCTGGATGCCTCTAAGAGAATCATAGTCTCTTCTCCATATCAGTAATACATTGTACAGAACATGTCTGTCCTGCAGGGCAAATACTGTCCTCCACAGGTAATGGAACCCAGCACCTGTGAACACACAAGGGTTTGTGCTTGGCATCCTTACCCATCCCCCCCAAAAGGCCATTTGCTTTTCCCGACAGGAATAGTGACTGCTCTCACTGCTCCTAGTAAAGAAACAGAAATAGATGACCTTAATTTTGTATAGAAAACAAAAGAATGCAAGGAACTGCAGACTTTGTTTGTGTGAGCAATAACTTAAAACATATTTGAAGGATCTTTTTTGAACTTTGCAGACATATTTTATGGGTAAGGAACTTGCAAAATTCACTGGGTGAATTTTGAGGCAAATCACTGCAGAACACCATAAGCAACAAAGGGAGGGGTGACTGAATTTGAAGCAGCAGCACTATGTGACAGCAAAGAAGGGATGCTGTAGAAGACACTTAGTCTTAGCAATTCTAAAAGTATTTAACAGAACATTTTCAGATATTGCAGACATATTATGCAGGTAAAGAACTGGAATTATATTGTGTAATTTAGCCCTAGTCTTAGTCACACAAAATTGGCCTTTTAATAAAAGTTTATTTTTGTAGAGATAGGAAGTGTGTAAGAAAGGCTTTGGCGATGTTATGGTTTTAATTCAGCAAAATATATTTTGGGGGACCTCCCCCCTGTCCAAGATACCAGAATAGCGTTGCTTTTGACACTACAGTCAAAATTCTGTATACCATAATATAATGTATGAATAGTATGCCATTATTAAAAATTAGATACCGCCCAAGTCTAGTGTAGGGGGTACAGCCAGAGATTGGGGGTGGGGGGGAGGAGTAGTCATTAGATTGGGGGTTGGAGGGCTGTACAGGGGATACATTGTTGTCCTGCTGACAGCATCTAGTTTGCATATGGTATTGAAAAAAGAGAGGACCCTTGGAGAATAATTCCATCAGGGGACAGTTTTTAAGTTCTTTGGAGGCTGAAGGCTGGCACCTGAACATACTTTTTCTTGCACATGTTTGTCTTAGGCATTGGATGCAAAAATTGAACAAACATTATAATAACTTATTGGGTATAACACAAAAGACATTGTCACTGTCTGATGAAAACCACTAATGTCCACATTTTGATTGTGTCTTATTATTGATGAAATTTATCCATTCTCCTCTGCCTACTGATAACATTTGACATCCAATTGACCAATGAAAAGATGTTTCATGAAGTAATTTAATTAGTGTTATTAATTTAATTAGTGTAATTTAATGTTTGTACTGATTAACATTTGTATTCAGATAGGTCTATTTATATTGCACATTTTAACTTTTTAAATTGATTCTAATTTGGTTCTTTAATAATGTTGATGGCTAGTAGATACACATTTAACAATGATGTTAACTAATATAAAGCAAGATTATTTTGTGTTTTGTTCACTGTGACATGTTTGCCTATCTGGCAACAATCCATACAAGTCAACACTCATGAAAACATGGATTTTTGAAAGAGTGTGTTTTTCAATGGACAACAGTGATATTGTGCAGGACTCAAGTGAAGTGTTTGTGATGTTTATACCACACACTTGAGGAATGCTGTGTCTTGTTAAAACACAAACACATAATTACATGAAAAAATGCTGTACATGAGACTAGTGCAAACCCCCCCCCCCCCCAAAAATTAGCCGCAAATCTTTCGTTAGGTGGACTAAAAAGGAAGCCAGTGGCTTTATCAAATGAACTACAGAGATACACGACAGTGGAGCACAAAGGAAATAGTCAATGATCTTTAATGTCAATATATACACACCTTGGAAAAAAATAGAATCTCAAAAACATAATGAAATAAATACAATATGATACAATCTGAAGATTTTTTTACATTGAGGTCCCTCTAAAACCATTTCTACCTTTAATTCTCACCTCAGCAGTAATACTGTACCATAAACACATCTAAATGTGCAGACCACTATATATCTTATTTGTTTTGACCTGTTGCAATATATAAAAAATAAATTTAAAAATAAAAAAAAAAAGGTTTTCAAGATGAAAAACTTCTAAAGAGGGAAAGACCGTGAGTGTTCAAATCACAGCTTTGCAAGGGTGACATTCTGACAAGCCATGTTGCAAAACGAGTAATACATTTTCTCTCATCTTATATTGATAAGTACTAGAAACAACAAAGCTGTAGGCAGGATCATAGTGATGTTAATTGCATTCTGTAAAGTACACAGTGTATTATTAGGGATTTCTGAAGCAACGGAACATGAGCTGCAGTCTAAAAAACATTGTTATTGGGATCTGGTGAAGGGGGGGCTGGACTTTGCTTCCTGATATTCAGAACTGAACACACAGCGCACCAGAAGGCCGGTCACAGCACATGGGGAATATGAGCTGATATCTCAAGCAGCTGTTTAACGCTGATCCAGGGAATGTTTTTCCCAACAGAGCCAAAGACTGAATTTCATTAAAATCTGCAAACACTTGACAGTCAGTCTGAGCGCATTCCTCTGGGTGCACCCTCAAAAGGGTAATGAGAGTGCTGTCAGATGTGGGCGATGCCCACAGGCCGAGAAGCCAAAGTTAAAATAAATAATTGGTGGAATTGCCAGAGTGACAGAGGGGCGACAATGGACAGTGAAATAAATAAATTACTTAAGCATACAAAGCATGGTAAAGGAATTGTCTCCCTATTGGCCACAAAGTTCATTTCTTGCTACATGTCGTTGGAGGTGACCTTCTTCATAGTCCTGCGCTGGGCGAGACTCGAGGCTGCCACAGGCTCCAGGACCGGCTGGCTTGCTTTGTGGCTCAACGCGGAATACGTTGCAGCCATAGCACCCTGTATAGAGAACAACCGGG
>JABFEA020000041.1:2115770-2126553 GCA_019775915.2 Cyphomyrus plagiostoma | reverse complement strand
CTTGTGTTTTTTTGTCCTTCTCCGCCGCCGCCCGTTCTTGTTGGTGGGGGGGGGGTGTTTGTGCGGCGGGGGGTGGGTGCCACCAACCCCCCCCCCCCACATTTCTTAAAAAAAACCCTACCCTACCTCAATATGTTTTTAAATATCATAAGCATACTGTGCTGAGATGAATGATGTTTTGACTGTACTCAGTGTCTGGATCCATTTCCGTGAAGACCTGAACTTGGGACTAGGTGCTGTGTTGGGAGCACAAAGTTGTTAACGAGGAATATTAACTAAAAACTAAACCAAAATAACTCTGTCTCTGATATGAAGCAATGTACACAAACAGTAATGGTTAAAAGGTTAATGGACGATATTTACACTTGCTCTTTTATGCGAGGAAACTAACGTGATGCAAGTTCAAAACCAAATTATGTTTGTTGTGTCAGGGAACGTACATAAATGCTAATGATGCAGACTCTGAGGAGGAACAAAAAAAAAATCAAATGTGTCTTTTGCACTGTGCTTTTTAAAAATCACCATGATTAAAAATAAATCCAGTAGATACTATTGTCTTTGCAGTGATCTCACACTATAACATGTATCATGCTTTTCTTTCAAGAGAAGCACACCTAACTTATTATTTTATGTCAAGATACTGGTGTGAATTTAACTAAATAATTAATGCAGTCAACATTTGTTCATTAAACTTCATTGAGAAGCAGCATTACTTTTAATCAAAAGAATTTGGTCATACATATTTTAATAACATACAGGTGTTGGTATATTTAGTTATACACATGTACAAGTTCCGTGGATAACAGAAGTTGTGATTCTGGAATTAAAAAGACCATTATGGCAATTCAGATGTACTTTTAAAGGCAGATTTCCTGAGCCAAAACTGCACAAACCGAGGGCTGAAAAATGAGCATCCCTAACGATGGGGATTTTTAGAGCCGGGTCCATCATAAGAGCCAACCTTGACGAGGTGGGGGGCGTCATGTCGCGCGAGCTGCAGGTGCGGAAGCCGGTCCCTGCAGGTGATCCAGGGGTGTTTCAGGACCTGCTCGGCCGAGTAACGCTGGTGGGGGTCCATGTGCAGCATGTGTGACAACAAATCCTGCACGGAGATCACCACAGAAAGGGGCCGTGGATGACAATGCTGGGAGCAGTAGGCCGATGACACTTATTATTTTAAATCGCAGCCGGTTATTAAAGAACCAAGATGGAATCGAGAATTTAGGGGTGAGGATTTAACTGTTTTTTTTGCAATTCATTCTATGGCTATAATGGGGTTAAGCTAAATTTACATGGTTTATTACATACATACAGTGAAACTACAAGATATATTTCTATAAAACACATACAGCTATAGCTTCTCAACTCATCAATACAGCAATGGGAAAAATAGGTGATTGTATTACTTGGCAAGAATATTCTCCAGGACTATATTCAGAATTGAAAAAGCTTTTCCCAGATAAACTGACTCATTTACATAGCTGATTTTATTCTCTAATTGTCTGGGTCTGTACAAATGCACACTTCCTGTTTTCTACAATTGGACAATACCTCCTTGTTCAAGTTACTGAATAGAGAACCCTACCTTGGATGTGTCAGACACGGTGTCCCAGTTGCCCCCACTTAGGGAAAACTTGCCACTGCCAATGCGCATTAAGATTTCCTCGGGTGTATCACTGGGCCCATTGGCAAAAGGGGTGTAGCTGTGAAGGAATTCGCATAGAAAGTGGGCAGGCAGATGGCAACAGGTCAACATCCACAATCCACTTCCACAGTCCTTGAGGCTGCAAGAACCCATTGAGCATCCATAATCTACCACATGGTCACACAAAAAACCTCTTATAGTATCAAAAAGTCCGTCCATCCATCTATCCATCCATAAAATCTTCCATCCATTCATCCATCCATCCCCACTTAATCCTATTCAGTAAAGATCATACAGGTAAGGTTAACTGACTTTATGGAAATGCAGAACAAATTGAGGGTGTGCGTCTATGTGTGGTCGCAATTACATTTGAATTCTTAAGCACCCAAATGTTTTAGCACACAGTTCAAGAAACTTAGTCGTTAATTCTCTGTTGTTAAACAAGTTCACCACATCACTTGCGCATGTAGCCAAGACCTTACCCCGCCAGCATAGTGTACAGCAGCACTCCTAGACTCCAGATGTCACAAGCAGCATCATATCCTTGGCGCATCAAAACCTGAAACGCATTAAAATGGCTTTTGGTAAAATATCAAAATCGGTTAACCTGAATCCCCTCACATGCACAAAAACATTACCTCAGGAGCAACAAAGTTGGCTGTGTAGCAGGGAGTGAGCAGCAGGCCGCTTTCTCCACGTAGCTGCTTTGCAAAGCCGAAGTCGCAGATGCGAATGGAATCGGGATTTCCCGAGTCGTCCATGTAAAGGATATTACTGGGCTTTAAGTCGCGGTGTACCACCTGCAACACAAACAGGAGAAGCAGGCTTTACAGGTAAGAAAAATTATTCTTAAATTGATACAGTTTTAGAAATTTAAATACACCAAGAACTTTAAAATAATGTATACAGTGCAGTGGTTAAGGGCATGGACCAGAAGGGCGCCGGTCCTTCAGTGGCGACTTTGCCGTACTGCAGTAAAATCCCGTTACATCGGACTCAGTTATAACGGAATACCGTCTATAACGGATGAGGTTCGCTGGTCCTGGCTGTGCGCCTTTAAGAACATGCAGAAAAAGCATCGGATATAGTGGAGTCGCATATAGCGGAATTTCGCTTATAAAAGACAAACAATTTGGTCCCCAGGACTGCTTTTAGCTGTAGTTTTGTTCGGCTATAATGGACATGCAGTTCCACCTACAAGGCGTGTGGAGTGCCGGTGATATCCAGCGCAGATACGTGGTCGGGATTCTTAATAGTCACGCATCTGGTCAGGTAAAGTTGGATTACTACATCTACAATATAATAATCTATACCACAAGTGTGTCTGCTGGGGTGTGGCATGACTAAATGATGTACTGTAGTTGTGCTCTGGGCATACAGCAACTCTGGATATAACAAACTGTTTTGCCAGGTTCCTTGAAGTCCGTTATAAATGGATTTTACTGTACCATTGTGCAAGACAATTATCCGTATCATGTCCTAGAATTAAAGCACTTAATGCCACCAAATATCATTTAGTTTTATAATTCAGCCAAATCTCACTGAAGAGTGCCTCAAACAGTACATTATCCACTCCAAGAACAGGAGATGAGAAAATGAATACCCAGCTTTCATAACTTGTCTGAGTGTGATAAATACATGGATCACAAACAATGGATATTGTCACCCTTAAACTGAGTGTGAAACCGCTTATAGTGATTAGTTATAGTGATCAGCTGCTTATATGGATCAAAAAGCTTGGGACAGAATCATTCCTGTACAAACCCTGCTTAGATAATTCCCTTACAGTAATCAAGGAGTCTATTTACTGTGTTCATTTTGGGTCTTCTTAAACATGACGACATATAACCATCCATTGTGGATGTTGAAGTCTTAGATTCTAAAAACCTCACCTCACCCCACTCTCGACCAAGAAGCTCGTTAATAATTAACTTGATAAGGAATGTGGTCAAAACTATAGAGTTGTGGGAAGTTGGTTAATGGGGTGATAAGACTAGACAGGAACTGTTTGGACTCATCGGACATGTTTGGCGTTAACCAGGAAAGGCTTATGACAAGGAGAACACCATCCTCACAGTGAAGCACAGCGGTCTTAGTCCTGTTGTGCAAGGTACACAATGTGGCTTCAAGGACTGACAATCTTGGCTTTCCATAACAACCATAATCCCAAGATTACGTCAAAGTCAGCCACATCGTAGTTTGGATATCAGTCCTGGAATGTCCTTGAGTGGCCAATTTGTTACCCAGATTAAAATCCCATTTAAATATCTGGCGGGATTTAAAGAAAGCAGAGCCATCAAGGACACCAATGAACGTCGGCAAGCTGAACACAACTGCATAGCAGGAAGATTCCAGCAGAGAGGTGTGGAAGCTTGTGAGCACGTACAGGAAATGTTTAGTGGAGGTTATGAAGGACAAAGGATGCTCCACAAAATACTGATCTTTGGGGGATGAAAAATTATACAAATGGATGCGTGTGGAGATTATGGTTTAATTTTAATTATTTGTAAACTTCGTTCACAGAATCACTCAAAAATATATTCTTTGTTTACTATGGCCTTAGTTGAGATCTCTTTATTAAATCTCACTCTCATCAATAAGACTATTTTGATTGTAACTATTAGAAAATGATGATTCTGGAAACTGAAATGGGGTGTCAGTATTTCAGTTTTTCTGTTTCACCACTTTTGAGTATTTGACTATTTGGCATGTTTTCGTAATTAACAAAGTAACCTAATCTAAAATACCTGAGTGGTATTTGCTTGCTGTATGTAAAAAGTATGACGATCCATTTAAATTTTAACTTATAAAGGCCATGTGAAAGTTGAATATCTACTACACCCTGACAGTGATGAGACAAATGATGACTTAGGTACCAAAATGTGGCTGAGGAACCAACAAGGTTTTCAGGGTATATTCTAGAAAAGGGCTGCAGAAAACTTGAGCAACTGCCCTCTCAAAATGAGTTCAAACTGAAACCAGAGAATAATCACAGAATATTTTTGCCGTTTCATTTTATTTTAACCTTGACCTGAGAAAGCTGCTGCTCCTCTAATGACTGAAGAGTTATACATCATAAGCACTCACCCCTTGACGGTGCAGGTAATCCACTGTTTTAGTGATGATGTGTAGCACAGCACTGGCTTCACGCTCGGAGAAATATTTCTGCCTGAGGATCTTGTCCAGCAACTCCCCCCCCTTCATAAGTTCTGTCACAAGGTACACAAAGCGGCCCTCATCGTATGCCTATAACACAGAGGGGGCGGGGGGTGCCATTAAAAGACAGAAGTTAGTCATAGATGCCAAAAAAAAATAAAAAATAAAATATCCACTTGGCCACAAGGTGGAGCTGATATTACTATTATTATTACTAATGCTCTTACTAATAATACTAAAGAAATATGTTAAATCATATTATCGACAAGTAAAGGGTAATAAAAACAATTACATTTGCAGCGATATAATACATTTGTGTTTTATATAAAAGAATACACAATGGACAGGGAGATAATGTCTACATACATCTTTCAAAGTGATGATGTTGGGATGCTGTCCATATCGCATAAGGATCTCAATCTCCTCTGAGGGATCCCTCTTACTTTTGTCAATGATCTGCAGTCAAAAGGAAATGCTTAATTTAAGCATTAAATCATTTAAATACACCAAGGAGTAGTAAAACAGTTATTTTATGTTTAACAGTATTAAAATAAAATCTTAGTCCATGCTAAACCCACAGTTGTATGTGATGCAAACAGCCATTCTGCATTCCTTTGATGAACACTAACATTTGTAGGCCATGATCAACATTGGGCAAAAGATAAAACACATTTCGTATTTAGAGACGCAGATGCTAGCTTATTTAGAGCACACTATCGCACATGAATCTTATCCTATTGATATTTACTTGTATAGTAATACTTGTATATTTCCTCTTGAACTGCATCTGATATGAATAGGGAATGCTCAGACTAGCTAAAAACTCCGTATTTATCCACACTTCACAAAGCAGAATGTAGTAAACATCACAAACAAGGTTAACCTTAACAGCAAACTCCATGTTATTGATCCGATGGATGCAGCGCTTGCATATGGAGTAGGAGCCCACACCAATGTCCTCTTTCAGTTCATACATCTCTGCAAACAACGAGGGACTGCCGTGGAGCTGTAGGAGATAAGGCAAAACAAGATTTGCAGAAGACGCTAGAAGAGGAATGGATTCAATTGTAGCTTGGTTTGAATGCGAACCACTAAGGATATGTGGCTCAATACCAAAGCATCGATTCATTTGATCTGGATGTTTCATTTTGGGAATTGATTTAGAAGTTAAAATAATTTGTTTACTTGCGAAATGTTCATATTATAATAGGGAACAGGACATGAACTCCTACAAGGCAGGGCCATCTGTAGGGGAAGACTGTCAAGGGTACAGACACTAAGCACTAGAGAAATGAAATGAGAGATCTACCTGCACACAGACCCCATTGCAACCCCCAGCAAATTTTATGACCAGGATCGAGTTAGACCGTCGTATTGGAAGGAATCTCACCTAAAAGATTAGCTGTAGTATCACCCATCCCTACTGTACATTGGTCTTTAGTTTACAGCCGCTGCTTCTGCATGAGCTCAGCATGCACTCTCTGAGCCATTCATAATCTTTGTCATCCTTGCTGCCGAATTCACCCATAGATAGTGAAGTGCTTTGTAAGAAGTTTAACAAAAATGAACGAGTAGTAGGAATGTGAAGAAAAAAATAGTTGGCTAAAGACATTCATCTTCTGCTATGTGGAAATATTTTGGATTCCATCGCAATAGTACTGAGCAAAAGCAAGTGATTTGTCGGCACTGCTTTGTCACCACCAACTTATTTGACAGAAATAACAGTAGATTCTACTTCTACTTGGGTATAGTTTATTTTGCATAGATTTTCAAGTTTTACAGTATTCACGGCAAAAAATATCAATGTGATGTGATTTTTTTTCCCTATTTTGTTCAGCTGTATTAATCAGTTCCCCCAGGAATTCTTGATTCTACAAAAGCAGAAATTACCACAAAAATCAAGCGAAGTCTGCAACATTTGCAAGAGCTTGCAATTTTTGAAATGCAAGAAATGGCCAAATCAGACCGTTTACATCGGGTCCATGACACTTCCTGTGCTGCCACTAAAGAGGTATCTAAAGAGTTATTATATAAGCAAACTAACGGTATCCCTATTACCTATAAAACAGAAGTGCTTAATAAAATGGCAATAAATAGGTACCTCATTATAATTTAGCAAGCTACATGCACAAGGGTTTTGCATGTAAACAAATGAAACTAAAATAATGACGTAAGACTGTTTAATGCTTATCACTTTTGCTATGAGTTCGAAAAGCAATCTAAGAGAAAGTGGACAATATTTAGTTGTGTTCAGTTTAAATTGTATATAACCCCAGCAAAGCTCCCCTGGATTCTGATTCCATTCTTTAAAAAACATTCAAGCACCTATAATACTATTCTGACTACTACAGCTGTGCTGTGTTGAATGTATCAATGTTTCAGAATAAACAGACTGTCTTCGACTTATGATTAAGTTCTATTCCAGCATAAAGGGCGTATATCAAAAGTGACATATGTCGGAATTTGTATACACAGTATTTTGCACCAGCTTCTAACAAAAACAGCAGATTCCTAGACACCACTTATTTATATTATATGTAACATAAGTATGAAAAACATTTTGTTTAAGACTAACATAATTGAAATAGCGCATGAAACCAGACGTCAGTCTCTCACACATCACTAGCCTGCTTTCTTCTTGCTGGGTTAGGCAGTGTTCTGGGATGGGGAGGGGTTTCTGAATATGTACCTTTCTCCTTAAACTCTCCCCCCACATATTTCTGCCTGGTATTGCACATACCACGGGCTAACCAACATTATTAGATATTTTTATTACCAATTATAAATATATTTATTTATTCTGCTTTTAACTTCAGCCATATGTGCGAGTAGCCGCAAGTTGAAAAGTAGGGGACAGTCTGTATAAATAACTGGCAAAAAAAGTTGACTACAAACTTAGGTGTTATGCAACATCCTTTATGCAACTGCAAGTGAAACATATGTGCAATCCATCTGTTTTTACACATCAGCTGTCATGATGCAGCTTCTTATGCGCGACAACTAGCAAAGCTGCGAGAAAAATACAGCCTGCAATACCCTCACTGTTCCACGTGAAAAATGTTGCACTATTACTATAAAAAAACACCCTCAATCAAATATTTTATGTATTTAAAACTACAAACTTTATTTGATCATTGGGTTTTTGTAGGTTGGTTTGCATTACGACTATGGTTGATTACACTTTGGCTAGTTGCCGCAGACATTAGACATGCTTAGTCAGTGTAATACCTGCACCATGGGAAGGATGCTGATGTGTGCCGAGCTTCTTCCCTCCTCTAGGGAGGCTGAAGCCACAAAGCTGAAGCCTTTGAAGAGCTGGTGTGCGTTGGCACTGGGTGGGATGCCTGGAGAATCTGTGTACACAATCATAAGCAAAAGCAATGCCAATACAAAACACTGCATGCCGTAAAATCAGTCAGCAGGCAGAATTCATTTTTATTGTAGATTGTTGTGTTGCAGTATTGGAAACTGGCATTTCGCATTGTAGTTCTGTAGTATTTTGTTTTATTTTAGACCTTCCGGAAAGGTCATGAAGCAGTCATATAATTGGCAACATATAATTAATAAAAAAAAAAAAATGCTGTGTCAAATAAGGCGCATAACACAGAACAAGCTAGGTACCTTTTGGGGTTTTAGCTGTGAATTCTGGGTCAAAGCAAAATGTGTCGTCTGGCTTCCCTGCGGCTGGCTGGAATGGAGGCTGCAGCTCTCTCCTGTACAGTTTCTGCAGGGTAATACCAGGAACGGCATAATCTCATCTGTATGCCCAGCTTCATCTTCCTCAACTTCATGTAATTAGAATATTCCAGCTTCCTCCCAGAATCATGCCGTCAAGTTCAGTTATGGAAGGCCATCGATAGACTGCATGCTTCCCATTATTAAACACATCAACCAAAAGATTGCATAAAAAAAAAACAACAACAACTTTACTGTGGACAAAAAATAAGATTAGGAAAGCAGTAACAAACAATAAGGTTTTATATTATAGTTAAAGCTCTTTTTAAAATATTAAAAATGTAACGGATTCATCCACTCATTTTTGAACTGCCTAGCCAGTGCAGGCTTACGGCAAAGCCTGGTGCCTGTTCAAGGCAGCAGAGGGAATAAGGGTGGGGATCACTCTGGATGGTAAGCCTTATAAGCTCTACATGGAAAGATAAGCTGAATAAAAGACATCAGCATCCAGCATAATTTCTTTCTGTATGCTGAGCAAAATTAATGCAGCTACTAGCTCACTTGTAACTATTAAGAATACTCAAGACCTATGTGTGAGTGGTTAAAACCCACACTGGAAGAAAAGTGAGTGATCATAGATGATGCAGGTTATGGCGTTTTTACATTTCCACTAGAAACCAAGCCGCACCCGACCTGCACTTCGAACTGACAGCTTTACATCGCAAAATATGCAAGCTGTAACCAAGCGGACACTGTGCTGCTTACTAGCATGACCAAACTGAGCTGGTTGCATCGCTGCCATCTGATTGGTTGAAATGTACATAGTACATTATGGGTTGAATGCAGGGGACACATTTCATTGTTGGGCACTATGTGCTGTGTTGAGTCAACAATGATCACTGATCAGTGGAAGACCAAAGACAGCTGGAACCATGCCATAGCTAGCCTCTCAGAGACACGGCTCAGCTCCTATGGCCGGTACTAACTGGAAAACATGACACATCCTTGCTGCTCTCCATCGCTGTGTATAGATAGCTGACCATTGGTGAATGGAGAGAGGTGGGGTCAATCTGATTAAGCTAGTATGTTTCCGGCTGGAGAGGCTAGGCTGGTTGCTCTTGGCTACTAAGCGCGCCTCAGTGAGTCCATTAGCATATCCCTGGAGTCCCAGCTAGCTACCTGCCAGACAGTTACACTTGTTTCGCCAAAGAGGCCACATTAACTACTTACATTCCAGTCGACGGTCGAGAAAAAGGGATGCCGCTTGATCTCCTCCACCCCATCTGAGCCTGCTCCTGTGAGATGGAGGACCAGTCTAACATATAAACGATGCAACAGGAGAACTAATGACCAAGGAAAGTAATAAACAGCGAGGTCAACTCCCACAAACCTTCCCAAAAATAATCTGTACATTCTCCTAAATGCATATTTTAAATATATCCATCACTGATCTTTATTAACTTCAGAATATGCAGTTATAAAGACCACCCAGTTTTGGGTGTAGCATGATTTAAGTCTTGATTTTTTCCATAAGATAGCATTACTAGCAAAGTTTATTTTAATTACCACAGACTTTTAAATAATGTTCCACAAAAAGAAAAGACAGACCAGAAACATACCAAGACGATTAGCTGGGTTCCTCTTAAACAACATTCTCAGAAGACTCTGAGCTTCCGAGCTTAAAAACTGTGGCATTCCCAGTTTAGCTCTGTGGACCAGAGAAAGGGGAAGTATGTCAGGATCATGCTTTGGGAAACGAGTGAAACGTATGAAAGGACCATCACACTGCTTACTTCAGAATCATGTTCATGGTCTCGTTCCTGTCTTTGCCTTGAAATGGCAGAGTGCCAGTCAACATTTCAAACTGCGAAGGCAAAAGACAGTTCTGTTAACATACACGGTACTTTGCAAAAGTCATAGGCTGCCAATATACCCATGAATTTGCTGACTCAACCATGTTTGGCTAATCAATACCCATCAAAAATTATTTAACTAAATAAAGAGAGCTGGTGGTGAAATATAATTGATATCAAACATGGAATGGCTGAGGTGCCTCTGAGCAGATTTCTGGGAACTGATGTTCATCTAGCCAGTCAACAAAAATAAAATGAATGAATGAATGAATGAAAATCAGTACATTTTTGAGGAACAGAAACATTGAGGAAATATGCACTTGCTATCCAGATGAACTGTTTTTAACATTTTCTTATACGCTCCAAGATATTTTCATAGTACAGGTCCTCGTCGACTTACGACCTATCCAATTTACGACCAATCGACTTTACGACCATGATCGCAGCTCGTATG
>JABFEA020000041.1:2104154-2115670 GCA_019775915.2 Cyphomyrus plagiostoma | reverse complement strand
TATGATAAGGTACGACTTAAAGATTTTTATAACAATACATTACTGTACAGTAGGCTATACATATGCGACTTACGACCAAATCATGTTACAACCAGTCAGTCGTAACCAATCATGGTCGTAAGTCGACGTTTACGGTTTACATGTCTCGTTACAAAAATGATGTATACTACTTTCTGTGGAATGACGCAACATTGTACGATCTCCTGGTGTTAATTGTTATTTTGATGTGAAAACTGATTTGGTACTCATTTATTACTGTAAAACTATATAAAAAGATTATTAATTCAAATTTAAATGCAATATTTGTACGATGAGAGGCCTCAGAGAAAACAAAGCAAAATAGCAACACATATTTTAAATATAATCAGTGAAGTGCAACTATGGTTTTCCGGTAGGAAATACATACTGCGTTGTATCTGTATAACGATACAGTCTAATAATGATTCAGCTCAATCGACAGTTCAGGGCTCATGGTTCAATACACTCACAAAATACTCAAATTCAAACTGAAAGCAAACTATGATCTGACAGTTCTTATCAATTCTTTTTTAGGAATGCACATTTACATTTCATTTGTTTTCTTGCAGTTTTTCCCGTTATTTTGCAGTACAAAAGGCAAAAATCTCAAAGTAAAAAATAAGACCTCACAAAATACTTACCATTAGTACCCCTAGGGACCACCAATCAGCACTCTGGGTGTGGCCCCTTCTGTTCACCACCTCAGGGGCCATGTACTCCACAGTGCCGCAGAATGAGTAAGCTTTCCTATCCTGATCAACTGATTCTTTACTAAGCCCGAAGTCTGCAACAGAACCACACCATTATTAGTCAGATAACACACTTAAGAAAAACTGTCTGCTGAGCAATTCATGTGTAATATATTAAATATCTCAGCTACCAAGAGAAAATCTCATCCACTGCTTTTCATGGATTGTTTTTAAAATATACATTCAACTTAATTCAGCTGAATTCCAGTACTGGCAATCAATCAACAAAACTTCAGTTAACGATGTTTTAAGTATGCATGCACAAAACACAGCACATCACTAAATTCACATATACATAAACCACACCTACCTGTTAACTTGATATGTCCAGCTTCATCAAGCAAAATGCTGAAAATTAAAATCAAATTCTCCAATACAGATACACAAAAACATTCACAAATACAAATACAAAGCATTTTGCTTTAAAAAAATCAGAAATATATTTGTTTCTACTCTGACCTTAGAAATTATGCAAAAGTTGATTCTAGCTGAACAACCATAAAGTATGTGTTAAACTGTTCACATCACAAATCAACAAGTATTGAATATTGCCCATGAAAGGCATAAATAAGCAAACCGATTACAATCAACTTGATGTGTGTGATGTAACTGAACTCCACTTTCACACTTATTGTGGAAGGTAATATGAGGAGTCTTTTGGGTGGGGGTCATAGGGAATGTGATACGTTACTTCTCTGGCTTCAGGTCTCTGTAAACAATGCCTAGGTTGTGAAGATGGTCCAACGCAAGGGCCAGCTCTGCAAGGTAGAATTTCACATCCTCCTCTGTAAACATAACCTAATAAGAACTGGACAGATTTACCCTCTGATCTCTGTTCACACACACAGACAAGACAAAGAATTTACAATTCAATGATCTCTACAAATATGGAAAATTAAGTTGTTAAAATCAGTATAACAGACAGACATATTCAAAACGTTGTGAATGTTCAGAATAACAAAAAAAAATCAGTAACACCATTGACAGTATTAAGAGACATTTGATGGTTTACAAGAAATACTGTCACAAAAAGCAAGAAAAAAAAAAACTTATACAGGAATATTTAAACCACATTCAATTAAGTGTACAGTAAATTGCTTACTGTTCAGGCTATTCAAAGTTTTTTTTAAGTCCACTGAAATGTGCAGTAAAACTGAAATATGTAAAGATATTATATAACCTTTATGATTCAATACTGTAGTGCACGTTACAATGGTAGATCATTCTGCAATTAGCAAATTGTGGCTCGCTTCTCAAAATATGACTGTTAGTAAAGGTCAACTGTTTATTTGCTTCATTACAGAATAAATATGAAACAGCACATTTCTTTTCAGTAACGGAACCTCGGTAAACAAAATAAATAAATGGAAGAAAAGACACGAGAATCAGGTGATCTTAAAACTACACAACTTCACAAAAAAATCAATTGTTATAGCCGCAATATCAAAACAATGCACTTATGAGTGAGTTTATCGGAACTGGAAAAGCCAAACCTATACATTAGTGGATATGATACCATCCATCTAAAAAGATAATAAAATAAAAAGTGAACAATGAGCTTACCTCTTTGGATAAGCGAGTAAATACATCTCCACCCCTGAGAAAATCCAAAATCAAATATAGCTTTCCTTCTGTCTGAAAAGCTGTAAGATAATTATACCGTTAAAAGGAGTAAGAGATACGTTCTAACAATTCTAATGATTCTAGCACTGTTTCATGATTGTGTGCTTGAATGGTACCAATTAAGTGCATACATTACAACCGGCACAGGCAACAGAAGTGTTTGGCCAAATAAAGTGGTACCTCGGTTCTTGAACTTAATCCATTCCGGACTCCGGATCGAATCCTAAAAAGTTTGAGTTCTGATCAAAATTATCCCATAAGAAATAATGAAAAACCAATTAATTAGTTCCTGGCCCCACAAAATTACACCTAAGTGTTTTTTTTAGCATTTAAACACAAAATGAACAGGATAAAACAAGAAGAGCATTGTTTTTCTTAATGGCTTCCAAAACAAAGATCTTATTCCAACATTACCCATATGTCCTGCCCCGATGGTCCGCTCCTTCCGTGTGCCACACCCCCTAGTTAACCTCGTGTGGGATCCCCATGTGATCAGCTGTTTCTGGTTGCTGTCATTAGTTCTCTGTATTAAGTCAGCGTTTAAGTTTGTTTCCCCAGTCCGGTCATTGGGTGATTTCCATTTGCTTACAGTGCTGGCTTAAAGCAACGCATTCTGATCCTGACACACTGCATTATGGTTAGATGCATTGCGACCTCTCACCCGGCTGCACAAACTGGAACCACCTCCGTGAGGACACACCCTTGCCCTTAATAGCTGAAGAGTTTAGTTACACGCATGATGCTTGTATCCCAGGCAATTCCGATGCGTAATTTATCTCAAATATCACGTAAAGCAGGGACAACTGGTTTTCAATTAATTTACCTGGTAAAATAAAGTTTAAATAAATGACAAAAATGCTCTAATAGTACACGTAACTTAGCAGATTATGTATTGTTAGTTACTGCAATGCTGTGTTGCTTTATTTGGTTAATCATCCAGTCCGTGAAGAAGGTATTCAAGTAACAATTGCATTGTAGTATGACTCATTTCCTGATGCGTACAATTTATATTAGGTCAGTGGTCACGGTTCGATTTCTGATATTCAGATAGAGTTCTAGGACAAACCGGTCTGTTCGACTTTCAAGAAATTCGAGTTCTAGTGAGTTTGAGAACCGAGGTACCACTGTGTGTACACACACACACACGCACGCACGCACGCACGCACGCACGCACGCACGCACGCACGCACGCACGCACACACACACACACACACACACACACACACACACACACACACACAGCAAAACTAAAAACATTTTGACAACGGATGTATATAAAAATCTTCTGAGCACACAGAAAATACATAAAATTTAAACACTAATGGGGAAGTAAACAACTCACCGTAGTGCAATTTTACTATAAAGGGGTGATTCACTTCTACTAGAATATCCCGTTCCATTTTTGTGCGAACACGGTCTCTAACTGTTGAGACAAAACATTTAAATGTTTTAAGTCTACGTGCCATAAAATTAAGTGTTCAGGGGTTCTGTTTTTAATATAAACATTAGTAAAACAGCAATATGCAAAAATCTATTACTCAGGAAATTACCAAGAAACTTATGTACTTGAATATTATTTGCATGGTAAAACAGATAACTCCTCAGATATATAAGTGACATTAACAGAAAAACACAAATATTTTTTCAATTTCTTCATTAGTTTTAATAGCAAATAGGTATTAAGCCACAAATTAAAAGAAACAGCACCAGAAAACCAGCTAAAAAGTAGTGATCGACCGATATAGATTTTTTTATTACCGATACCAATTATTTGCATGTTAATGTGCCCGATAACAGATATTCAGAACCGATATTTATTTACTATTATACTTCTGTTTTTGACACAATGATTACAACACCACTGAACTGAACAAACTGTTTTATATATAACAATCACTCCCTCCTTGCATGCAAATCAAAACTCTTATTTATATACCAATAAACAGAGGGGTCTGAAAGTGCAAAAAATACAAAAAGTGCTAGTTACTAAAGTGTTTTTGTTCAAAAATAAAATCTTCAATGAGGTTTAAAAAAAAACAAACAGAACACAAGATGGCGGCGTTTATCGGTGACCCCGATATTACAAAACCGATAACCAATTATGGTAAAATGTTTAAATATCGGGAAAAATATCGGTAAATCGATATATCGGTTGATCTCTACTGGAAACCTAATGGAATGGAATTAAAATTTTCAGTGTAGCAGTAACGTTAAATCAAATAATGGTACATTCTTGAAGATTAATAGTTTTCCCATTTTGAATTTAAATTCAGAGAGGCTGTTGTATATTGCACATTTCATCCCATTTTGCTAGACAAACCACTACATGTGTACACATACACTGGTAATGTACACATGTACATATACACTGACATATTATGATATCATAAAGGACATAAACATGCTGATTTTTTTCTGGTCAGACACACCTTTTAAAGATGCTTTCTTCAACACTTTCATTGCATAGAGTTGTCCAGCATCTGGACCGATGACCTTGCGGACAAGAAATACCTAAAACAGAGGGTCATGCACAATTCCATTCATAAGTTATGTTTAAGTCCAGTGTAATGGAAAGATACAAAGAAAAGACAGTCACCTCCACCATATTAAGGCTCAAAGTTACCAACGGCCTCTTAAAACAGCAAGCAGCTATCTTAAAGTTTTATTACAATAGTTAAAGAATTTCTTGACAAATACAAACATGTCACAAAGTACGGCTTCTAGCACTGCTGCGATCAGCAATATCTCCTCCTTCAAAAGATGTTATGGCTGCTGAGCTGTCCCATGTTCACTGCCACTTCAATGCTTATCCCCCATGATTTACCAAAACAGTAGTATAAGGCCCGCTCTGCTAACCAAAATTCATAAAAATAAAGCATACATCAAATTTATGCAAAAACTGACTTATGGACATCCCATTGACATTTTAGGAGCACTACTAAGCTGCTTACCAAATTGTCAGCATGAGTAAACGTCCGTATAATGCGAAAAAGCCAGTGTCCAGATAAAAGTTTCACCCGTCATCGAAAGCCCTGCTGATAATTGCACATGCGTCTAATGACCGCTGCATCATGACGTGATTGCGATATGACCGCTGCATCATGACGTGATCGTGATTTTAAATCCACCCATCCCTCCTTACGTCACAAGCAGAAAGACACACTCACCTTTCCAAAGGAGCCCTGGCCCAGCACTTTGAGTAGCTCGAAATGAGAAGGGTCTGCCTTCTCACAGCCCTCCTTCACATGATGGGTGATGGGGATCTCCATGTAAGCACCATCATCCTGTGGAGGTATGGACACCACATACAATTTACCTTTACCTGCTAAGTACATGTTCCACGTACTTTTCTGTATCCCACAGAATGCACCCCAGAACCACTCACATTATCAATTCTTTTTTCCATTTTCAGGTATCAAAAACATAAGGAGAATGGTAAAATAAAGACATTCCAGGATCTAACTAAAAGACAACATGAGAAAAAGAAACTGCAATGGAGGAAAAATTCAGCAAAATACTATCAAAGGAAAAAACCAGTACAGCAAGACCTCAGACATTCGTGAGGTTACGTTCCAGAACATTCCAAGAGGATTCGTGGATGTTTGGTAGAGTCACTAAAAATGGTAACGTGTTTATTTCTAGTTTAAACCGTAAATATGCTCCAAAAACCTTTAATTTCATTTAAAAGCTTAATACATTACCTTTCAAAAATAACAAATGTTTGATGTAAAAATAGAGTACAGTATAGTCTAATGGATATTTGTCACACTAGCACATTTACAGTACAGTTTACTAATGTTACCCCTATTAATTCATAGAACACAGCATTGGCCGTGAACTTTCCCCAAAAACACAATAGAATCTTCATTGACTAAATTTTTCTTACCAATTTTACACTTAAATGCAGGAAAACTTACTATGAAAATTAAAATAAACACATCTATAGGGTTTTTTGAGTATTTTGCAGATGTGCAAAGAAATCACGGATGCAAATAAGTTTGGTTCTAATGAAATTTTCGTGGATCTGTGAATTCACAAACCACGAAGAGCAAATGCACGAGGGCATACTGTACAACCGCTTCTCGATTTGAATCCAGTGTCTTCACTAAGTGAGCCAGAAAATTGCCGTGAAGGACTCCAGTCACCAGTAGATGAAAGGATAGACCTGACAGGGCCAGTAGAATTATCCACTCCCAAGAGAACACATCCAGA
This sequence comes from Cyphomyrus plagiostoma, assembly GCA_019775915.2. Classification (NCBI taxonomy): domain Eukaryota; kingdom Metazoa; phylum Chordata; class Actinopteri; order Osteoglossiformes; family Mormyridae; genus Cyphomyrus; species Cyphomyrus plagiostoma. The sequence continues at coordinate 2,109,068 of JABFEA020000041.1, read as the reverse complement.
CATCAAAATTTACAAGCAAATTGAGAGCCAAACTGAAGTATACCAAGGAAAAACTAAAAGAAGAGACAAAAGAACTACATAATCTGAACAGAAAAATTAAAAGACTCCAGGCTCAAAGATTGAAGAAGATGATGAACGGGGAGCCTGGTAATGCTTCACAAGAGATTGTTAGTGCTGTAATTTTATGGACAAATTTTCATAAAAATATTTTCTTTAAATTGTGGGATTTTGTTAAAGGTGTCAGCTAAGCTCAGAATCCTTGCTAACTATAAATATACAGCACTAAATCTAATTTCTGAAACATTGAATGTAATCTCTGAAACACCATTCTAATTACCGCAATATGTGTTTATCAGCAAATTATCAGAAAATATTTAGTTTGTACTTGTATTTACACAATTTATAGCACTTATTTAAATCTCTGTTAAAGAAAAAAATATACATGCCAGTTTTCAGGAAAATAAGATGTAAATCAACAAATATGTTGCGGTAATGAGAGAAATGAAGCAAATGATAATACAAAATAAATATAAAAAAGTAATGTCTCCCGAGTTAAATATACCTCTGAGCAAGACTGTTAATAATCTACTTTAAACATTACCGGAAATATACATTTTAAACCATATATTTGATGTAATGTTATGTTGCAGTAACGATATATTTTTCTGGACTCCATGTCTAAAATACCATTAAACATGTAGAAAATATTCTCAAAAAAATCAGAAAATAATGTTTTTACTAAGTTCAGACCTTAACCTTAAATTCTCAAAAGAAAATTTGTTTTCAAATGCCTTTTAAAAATTTTCAAGTTGGATTCCTTTTAAATCTGGATTTCATGAGAATCACCCAAAATAGTCAACAAAAGAACCCATAAAAACAGAGGATTAGTAATCATTTTAGCAGCAGGAAGGCCTTTCTCACAACAGCCAAGCACTCGATTAGCTGATTTATTAAACACATTCAACATGCTAAATGCAGCATCTATGGTTATAAACAGTGGATCAGAAGTTCCTTAAAATTTTACTAGAGATCCCCACCTACGGCTGTCATGATCATTAAATTCTGTTTGGCGATTGTCATACTAATAATTGTGATTAATGATTTAATTTAACGATTTAAGTCATTTCCTGTTCATAAGAAATAAGACAGTTCTGTATAATCCAGCCATTTTTATACAGATGAATGAAAAACTCAGTTAACATAGTTCTTTCTCACAACAACAGCAAGGTGTTAACAGATGTGGCCTGAATTTATGGTGTAAAGATGCATCAGGATGAATCAATTATTAGGTGGCAATTCAACTGTGTTGATCTGTAACTTCAGAACTGATTTTAGGGGGCAAAATTTTCCTTAATACTACTACTATTTCCGGGTTATTTGATTTGCAGGTACTGTAGATGCAACGTGCAAATTTCATAGGACAGCGGGAGATGGTTCATTAGTATTCATAAAGGAAGTGTAACCAGATGTAGCAGTACCACTGGAGATAATGGGGGCAGTAGCAAACAGTTCAAGTGAGACACTATGCGAGATACGAAAAATTTTGAAAAAAGCTGAACTTTCTTTAAAGCAACTATATGATTTGGTGCAGAATATTAGACATTTACATGATGTTACTCCACCCAGGCACAGAGACAAACAATTATCACAGAACAGCTGGGAGGAGATTGGACAGGAATTAAATACCAGTTGGACAGCAGTGAAAGAAAAGTGAAGGTCTGTCAAATTACTTTTGAGTCTCCTGCCCTCTAGTGGATGTGTTGCTTAGCATCCATACCAACGGCATCAAGGGACGGATGGAAGCATGTGGACAGTGACGATTACATCATTTGAAATGGACATGCTAATTTTCATACATAAAGGACACAAATGATCCTTTAGCCATAGAAATGCACGCGATATTGATTAAAACATTGGTATAAGTTGAAATACATTAAAAATACATATCAGTATCAGATCAATGAGTCAATCTTGGCCTATATTGCTGGCTGATATCCAAACTTCAGCAGCGCCAAAGTTAAAAACATAGCTACTACAACAATGGAGATGATTCCACTGGGCAATCCACCATTTTCCATGGTGGAGGGTGAGGAATTTAGAGAACACAAAGTACCGACTGGCAGCAAGTATATGATTCAATAAATCTGGCCCGGAGATCGATATTTTGTTTGACATAGAATAAAAAATGACGTAATCTGTCAGCGAGCCTGGCATCCCCCACAGCTATTTCCCTCTTGACAGTTTGCACTGCATCACTGCATTGTTCTCCCTGCTTAATAACAATTAATGTTCTGAGATTCAACTTTCTTTGTATTGCATTAACAGTATGAGATTCCGGATGGCAATATTTGTGAAAATTTTCAGTGGAGTTGATTTGAAACATTTGAAATCAGGTATTCAAAATAATCTAATTGAATTGTGATAGAAATTTAAAAAATTCTTATGCAGTGAATTGTTCCGTCAATAGTGGTAATCAAATTCATTCACATTGCAGGCAAGACCATAACCACAGTATTCTGTTTCCTTGCAGTGAACAGCTAGTGTCAAGAGAATTTACAAAATGCAATAAAAAGCAATTAATGGGAAAATAAAAATCAATACAATATCATGTACTCTGTGCAGTGGGAAAGTGCCTCAAACTTCACCATAAAACATGTCTAAAACATGTCTCACTAACATCCACACTGGTAGACAATGTGAAAAGCAGCATAATTCTCTCATTTTGAGAAAAGATGCAAAGGAGACAAATATATTCAGATGATAATACCATGACACTGAAGGGGGCGAGACATTTGACTCACACAGTGCAAAAGGGATTCCCCCCCCTCCATCGGATCATCCATGATCTGGTGCCCATTCACCTAAAAGAGAATGAAGATGTTGAATGAAATGCAACACTAATGAGAAAATGTAGCAGAATCAGTAAATTTTAACTGAATGTGTTTAACAAAATATTCCTTTAAACGGCATAAAAAAAATGTTCTACCAGTTAGTTTTTGAAGTGACTGCTTTGTCTATTTAAAACCATTTAAGACTGGAGAGGAAGAAAAGCACCAAAGGCAGTGACAACACGAGTGCTTCCTTCCTGATTAAGGTACAAGATGCAGATCTAGCTGTTGCAGACATTTTTATAATGCAGTACACTTTCACCATTTATTCATACTTTTCACAGTAAAATGATCACTTTTAAATGAAATTTACATTCATAACTGAAGTTAAGGATTTTACAACAGACCATTGTAACTAGATAGCAATGTGCAGTGGGAACAAGTGTGGCCATAAACACACAGCCAGGTCACCCTATAGCCCTATTATTCAAATCATGGTCTTCGAGGTCCGACAACTGTTGGTTTTCCAGTCTTCCTTTACCTGTGAGCCAGGTATGAAGCCTCTGACCAAATCAGAATCAGTAATTATTACACTAAATACCTGGTAAAACTGAAAACAAGGCCTGGATTTGGAATTTGAAGAGCCCTGCCCTATAGGAACATGGGCAATCACTTAGGGTGCCCTTTCACTGGGAGGTGCAAAAAACGTCTATGGGGAATCAGAGGAAATACCTCTGGTTGCATTCCATGACATTACAGTTATCCACGCTATTTGTATTTCACTACTTACACACAAGCTAACTAGCCGACAGCCAGATACTGTACTACTGAAAAAATTTCTGCTGCTCTGGGAGATTAGGGGGGCAGCAAAATCTCATCTAGGGCATGCATAAACAAATAAAAACATCCCTTTCTCTTTTAATAGAATTTGTCTTAACCTAACATTCTTTGTTTTTGATTCAAAACATCCGTTTCTCAATTTCTCCTTATTTACCAGAGTTTCCAGAGTCTTTTGATGCTGGCAAAGCCATGTAGTTATATAGCCACATTATGGTACAGCACATCAATTGTACTTATTCAGCATGGGTGGATAAACAACTATTCAGCAAACCCTGCGGTCTTTATCCACAATTATTTTTTTCTGTAAACACCCCTTAAATTGAACTAGATATTTGGGGAGTTATTTTTGAATTGAATTATTCATATCAGAATTGTCACAACATTAGTCAGTACTTTTCACAGCACTTTAAGTTTATGCTACAACATACAGTGATAGCAGAAAGTCTTGGAACACTTATGAAATCAAGAATTTAGTACACAACTAAAGTCAATCGGCAAGCATTGTTTAACATATCTGCATGTGTTCCCGCATAGACATTTCCTTTTGTATTGTCAGTTTTTCTGACTGACTCATTCGGTTCTGTTCTTGCCATTTTGCTATTAATTGTTATTGTCGTCACTAGCTCCCAAAGGACACTAAAAACAAATGTTTGGTGTTATGTTATTGCAAAGGTGATACTAATTAAAAAGCACCCAATGAGGCTGCTCGTCAATGAAGTTAACTCAGAACAGCCCTTTTTTCAATTTGGGTTTAAATGTATTACTACTTGACATTAATGTTTTACTCAAAACTACTGGTTTTAATGTAAACAAAATATGTGTGTATGTGACGTAAACAAATGAATAAAGATTCTTGTTAATAAAATCAATGCATTTGCAATTTTTTCTGAAATAAGCAAGCACTTTGTCAGCACTGTATTCTTTCTTTTTTGACAGCCCTCGTTTTCGGCCTTAATTCACTTGGTGTTTATAGGCAACACAATGTTCATATTACAACTTCAACTCGTCAGCCTGTAATACACTGTTTACGATTACCAGCCATCAAAAATGCATTTTCATTGAGATGGTTCTAGTTTCACAATCAGAAAATTGTAGGGATGCACGATATGTATCGGACCAATAAACTATCGGCCCATATGAGGTAAAATTACGTCATTTTTATTTCTCCAATAAATTAATTAAATCCGATAAATAGATCCGATAAAGTAGGCTAATGGCATTTGGGAAATTGCTTGCTAGCAGGTAT
>JABFEA020000041.1:2086652-2100955 GCA_019775915.2 Cyphomyrus plagiostoma | reverse complement strand
ATTGCTTAAAACACCAAACCAAATCCCGAAAAAAAGAATGTAAACATTCCTTTTATACGTCACATTAAAATAACCATATTTATTAAATATGTTACCGTTTAAATCTTTTTTTTTAAAAAAAAAAAAAAAAAAAAAAAAAAAAGACACGGCATCTGCTCAGGACAGCGCTGGAAGTGTTCGTGAAATTCAGCGCTGTAACCAGCTAACCATTTGTAAAACTTAACGCGCCACCCGCTCTCTGCTACTCATCACATCCTCCATCTGTTTCGGTTCCGCATCACTGAACTCCAAGTAGAGACTAGAATGAACTGTGCACCGCACAGAAAAAAAGAAAAAAAAAATCAGTCTGCCCTGCCCCCCACAACCAGTGCATCCCAAAGATGATGAAGGAGATCACATCTGACTCCTCACACCCTGGGCACAGCCTCTTTAGATGTCATCCCCACAACAGAGGCAGAAGAAGCCTTAAAAAACAAAGACTTGTCATCACCTGTCCAGCTTCTTTCCCCAGGCCCCAATCCTCCTGAATACGGGGCTTTGACATATCCCTGCTCTTCAGCCACTTTATGGGACTTCATTCCACAACTGACAAGTACATCATCCACAGTACATGCTATACATTTATACTAGAACTTTAATGGTGCCTCTGTAACTATGTACGAGAAGAAAGAGTGAGCAATGAAATTTAGTATGGACCAAAGTGTACTCCAGTAACAATTCTCAAATATTTTCAAGCTCTTCCACCCACAACATTTCCAAAGACACACATAGTACTAAATCAAGAATTAGCACTGACTCACCATCTATTTATAGATTCAACCACAGCAATGACCATAAATGTAATATATGGCAACACTGAACGCCTTACAGTAAGGTGCAGTTATAACACTACATACAAAGGATGTCAGAAGGATAGAAATGTTGACACACGAATGAAGGTTAATGATGCCGATGTCAAACTGAAGAGTGAGGGATGTCACTGCTAACAGTCAGCAGACTGGTATTTAATGCAGATTGCAGGTCGGAAACTTCGGGAGTTATTTTAATTTTTTATTAACTCTTAGGCTGGGTTTCACCAACATGAATTAACAAATTAATCTTTTAGACTTAATTTAGGGTTAGTAAATATAGATTTAAACTGGTTTATAATTAATCAGAGACATGTTGCTCATCTTAATTTTAACCCTGGATTAGTTAAACCAGTTTAAACTATGAATAAAATAGGATTAATTTAGGTTTAGTATCCTCCATGATGGAGTCAGACAAAATGTAAACAAATTCACAACACACCCTAGGGCAGGGATGGTCAATCTTACACGCATGTGTATGCAGGTTTTTGGGATAATCTGTAAATCAGCTGTTCAAACCCAGGTGTGTGGACTCTTCAGCCAATCAGTTCTCTAATTAGTAATTTAATTAGGGAGTTGCAGCAAAAAATCGCACACACAGCAGCCCTTTACGGATAAGATTGGCCACCCCTGCCCTAGGGCCTTGGCTAAATAAAAATACCCTTAAATAAAGTTAATGCAAATGTCTCATGAACGTTTAAAAAATAACAGCTGCTAATTTTACCACACTTTTGTTCGGAATTAAGATGATTTACTTTTCACACACCTCTTGGACATTAATTGAGTAGTAGTCCTTTCAATTAATTTCAATTCTCCATTCTCACCACTTGGGTTAGTAATCAAAATAAGCATGTGGGATACAAAAAAAGTTCATAGGTTAATCTTCACACAAAATTTCAAATTAAACTACACCTCCCTGTAAAAACAATAAAGGATAAAAAAAAAAGTGCTTTTGTTAGTTGTTTGATAGTTATTGGGGGAATCGACTGCGATCAAAATAGAACACAACCTATTATTTATATTTTACTTATGCGACATGTTCATGATTCTTATTAAAGCAGATCAATCTTTCGTTTTCCACAGAACAAAAAAAAAAAACAATGTAACATTATTCCGTAAATAAGCGCTGGCAAGTTTCACCACTGGCACCGGTGATGTAACACAAAAGTATATTGGTTAGCGATCTAGGTTTCTGATGCAGAAATATGGAGATGCAAGCAAAAACATATTGATACATTAAATGTAAGGTTAAAAAAAAAAAAGAATTGTGTCTGCTCAATTTTTGCTCATCTACAGCTCTTTTTCAACACTTCGGTGTAACTTCCATCTTAGCACCGGTGCTTGTGGCCAACCAATCAGCAAGCAATGCCGGTGTGAAAGAGCCAATTTCTGCAAACTGTGTTTTGTAAACTCCAAGAAGATCCCCATTAACCACCTGAAAACTCCCCGTAGCATGAAATGCGAAGCTACTAGGAGCTGGAGAAGTGGAGGTAGAGCAGAGTTGCTTTCACTTCCATACATGATAGCTGGTCCAACCTTCCCACTGAGGTTTATGACACACTCTATTGTAAATCTATACCGCTATTGCATTAAAAAATTCAGTTTGGATTAATCTGTCTTGAATTTTCCTACATGGGACTCTTTCCTCCAATCCCATCCAAGTTAGAAATGTAGCCATTCTGTCAATAAAATGGAAACAGACCTGACATGAACCTGCTCAAGGGGTGGTTTAAATATGACAGCTAATCCTGCTTTTTATACTAGGTTTAAATTCACTGGGGCAACAGATTTGAATTTAAACTAAATTTACGTGGAAATTAAGTTACCAAAGGTTTAGATTTAACCAGGATAACTAAATTTAAACTAGATTCAAAGTTTGGTGCAACAGGGTGTTAGATAAATCTTGATTTAATCCAGTTTAATAGTTAAACCATGTTGGTGCAAGCCAGTCACACAATCATTCTCAATTCACATAAAGGGAGCAGTGTAGGGCTTCATATATTTTCTTAATATGATATCACCAGAAAAGCTGGGGAGAGAATGATTTGAATGACAAGACACTTGCTATTTTAAATGTAGTATCTGAGTGGTAGGTTTTATAGCTTCTGGGGAAAGAGAAGTTGATAAACAATTTGACTACTTAACAGACAGGATATTTAACTTGACACCATAAACATGTCCACTAAAAAAACTCATGAGAAATAAACTGTAACTAATACCATGCAATCAGATTAAAGACACCACAAAAGCAGCAAAAATGTAGAAAAGCTGTGCAAAGAGCACAGACCGAAGACCTGATGCTGAACAAAGTGTAAGCTGAACTGAAAAGATTTCTCATTTGGTTCATCCATCCATCCAACGAAGTGCTTGTCCTGGTTAGGGACACATGGCTGGGGTACACTTTATATAGGACTGAAGTCCATCACCAAGCACATACATGCACACACTAACCCAGTTACTTTGTTTACGGAATGACAAATAAAATACTATCCTACAATGGAAGCGAAGGGAGACAGACAGACATTGGAGGAGTGACATTGTTACCTTCCCAATATATTCCATAAAAAATAACCTATGTGCAACTGGACCGGCACAAAAGTATTCAACAGACTGCAGGGAGCAGGAGAAAGTTCTGGGTTACAGTGTTTTATGTTAAGACATACATTTTTTGAACACTGACTTACAGTATTTTCCACTTTTGAAAAATACCTCACATTTTTTTTTTCTTTTTGCTGTAGAAAGAATTCATTCATGACTGTCATTACCTATTATAGCCTTATACAGCAGTCCATCAGGTATAGTCAGATCTATAAGTAAGCATAGCAAACTGCAGTATTTCCCTTTCCCAGAAGTACTTTGCTCTGACATTTTTATATGGAACGTAACGACTTTCCTTGAACATTCATTGAAAGCCATGGTAAACATTTAGCAAAAATAGAATAGGTTTATTAGCTATTTCAAAAAAAAAAAACTAACCATCCAGACTATACATAATAACGAAGAGAGAGAAGTTGCTTTTCTACAAAAAGACATATTTAAGTCCAATAACGAAAAAAACTATCGTTAAAACAAAAACATAAAAATGGGACGATTGAAAAGTGGTGCCTGGCATTGAGCTGATAGATTATACACTCAGATTTAAGTCACGTCTCAAATCTAAAAGACCAGTTCAAATCCCTAGACAATTTGCCCATATGTTACAATGATTTGATGATTAAGGTTGATTAAAGTAATACAGCAACAATAATAATAATAAAAAAAAACAATCTAGCTAGCCTGTATGAAAATGTGTCCTGTTTGCCGTATTGTTTTATTATGAATTTTACATAAGAAAATGAGATTAAGGAGCATCTATTCCTGGCGATGATCACAGCTAACGAGACATTTACAGTTTTTAAGATTCTCACGCATCTGACAGCCGCTGTAGTCAAGAAAGTAACTGCAACGCAAGTGCCGCAAAACCAGGCGCCATCCGACAGTTAGGTTGAAGTAACGAATAAAATAATGGATAAGACAGATAAAGAGGCAGGACAACCACGGTATTCAAGTTAAGCGCAAGCTAAGTAAATGTTACACAAGGCCTAATAATTTTTTTATACACAATGCATCCATCTGGTCAGGCAAAACGTATATTTTAAGACGCCAAAACAACACACACGAAGAAAAGTCAGCAGTTATTTCGAAAACCATATTGCTGGTGTTTATTCATAACTGTTGCTAACTACTTACCTCGCTAAGGCTGTGTACCTCCATTTTGTGCCAGTAATCTTCCGGCTGGCCGAAGCATCGTTAGGCTACCGCTTCATCTCACAGCAGCGTTTCTTCGTGCCGAGATAACAGACTTAACGTTGTTTCTTTTTTTTGTCCCGTTGATGCGTCAAGGTGAATAAAGATGCCTGACATTAACATGGGAATCTCGCACTTTAATAAAAGCCCCCCCCCCTACGCTTTCTTTCTCTCTCTATAGTTACAAGTGAATATGGCCGCCACAGTGTCGCCGAAACCGCATGGAAACCGAGCCCAGGCTCTGACGTGGGTTCCCTTACTCGAGGATTTCCCTTATCTCACTGCGAGTAGCGGGAACAAAACTGGAAACAGTGTGACAGCCCACGCAAAAAAACAGATATACCACGTAGTGTTATAAATACATTATTATGTCCTGATGATATTAACATGGAAAACTTTCGACAGTTTTCCCCAGGTATAAATTAGGCAGCGCTGTTACAAGGCTGAATCTGAAACACCCACTGTTAACTCATCAACTCATCATGCAGCTGCAACAGTTATTTTTTAAAAGAATTTCCAGTTCTGGATAGTGCAAAGCGACCTATCATGAAGAACTTTTAATGCATAGTTACATTTTTTTCCAGAGTTTATGAGACTGAAATTAACAAATGTGGTTTGTGCAAAAGATAGGATACCTTAACAGTCAGTATGTCCTTAGTATCACCACCATCAGCAGAAATCACAGTTTATAAACATGACTTGAACCCAGCTAACACGCTTTCGGTTCTTGTTTAGGATTCCCCAGCCCCCCTCCAATTCTTCCTAGCAGAACACTTCAAGTTCATAAATATTCTTAGGCCATATTCTTTGCATGTTTCTGATATACCCACAAGTTTTTAATAGCAAGTTTGGGAGCTGCACAGACCATTTAAAAACTTTTGGGTAAATTCTGGATTATTGTCTTGGAATATTAAGCCTCATTTCAATTTCACTTTATTCACTGACTGTAGAGTAGATAGTAGTAGTAGTACTTTATTAATCCTGAAGGAAATTCCAAGTGAGCTACAGCAGCGTACACAAATGTTTCTTCAAACTCTACATATACAATAGAAAAAGACACTAAACTATACAAAATATACAGTGCAATACTGAATTGCAATGTGTGGCCTGCAACATTTAAACATAAAATAATACAGTGACAATCAAGTGGGCTGGCAGCTGAGTGGGTTGAGGGTCAGGGGTGATATTGTAGCATTTGATGACCGCTTGGAGAAAAAACCTCAGATAGTGCTCCCCTGAGCAGAACAGCTGTATGCATCTTTTATTAAAAGTACTTCTCTGTTTGACCAGGGTGCAATGTAGAGGGTGTGAGGCAGGTGCATTTGTTTCATAAAAACTAGTTGCAGTTTGCACAATCAAATAAGATCTTTATGAAAGTTAATCAACATCAGACAATTACATTCCACGCAGCCTTTTATTGAATAACTGCCGGTTATGATACAAGGTCTTCAATGAGTTAAGTTTACATGCAAAGCTGTACCGTGCTACACTCACCGGTCTCTGTATTGTCTCATTACTCATGGGTGTGGAAGTGAGCGTCTGCCAGCTGGAGTGGGAGTTGAGAATAAACCATTTTAACGGAGGGTAGGGGGTTCTAGAAATAAAAACTGTAAGAAAAAAACTTTAAATTATGTAATGAGATATATTAATCATATGTATTTTTATAAACTAGCCTTTATATGTGATATTATTGAGGGGTATCACCACCCCCCCATCTTAACATTATCTATGCCTATGGTGTGAGGCATTGTCTAGTATAGAGCAAATCTTCTTGAGTGTTTGCTTTTGGACAGTTGTTTCAATCCCCGGAACAGAGATAGCGTTCTTAATGAGTTTACTGAGTTTAAGTCCCTTCTTGTAACATTGTTGCCCCAACACACCACAGACTGGTAGAACTATCGTAGCACTGACCAGTAAAGACTCCGATGGATCCGAGTCTCCTCGGAATGTGTCAACTAAATCTTTCAGTGGGTATCCTGTACTGATACAGGGGTTTTGATCAGTCTCCAAATGCTTCTATCAGAGATTCTTCTTAATATTCCAAATCGTTCCTTGACTTGAACAGTTCCACTTAACTTAAATTTCTTTATTTTGACATTGAAATCCACAGGCAGGATGCATTTAGTTCTCTTTTTTTATCCTTTCACTGCTTTGTAAGAGTCAGATATCTTTACGTTCTGATTCTCAGGAAGCTGCTGACAGGAGCCCATGATTGCCAACCAAGTTTGTTTGTTTATAAATCAATAAGGAGTTTCTACCCACAGAACTGCCACTCACTAGGTTTTCACACCTTTCTGCATAAACCCTAGAGACTATTTGTGTGAAAATCCCCAGAGATCAGCAGCCTGCCAATCTACTCTATCTGCCGCAACCTACTATGTTCTTCCTCATTCAGACCTCCTGACCCGTATCTGCATGATATGATGCGTTGGACTGTTGCTGATTAGATATTTGCAGGTGCACAGGTGTTCCTAATAAGGTGTATGTTTCTCTTTCCACTTTCCATGTATTCAAAGTTTGCATAATACATTTAAATGAATCTATTTTTCTTTGAATGAAGTTCAAGGCAGAATAGCTTTAATGAGGGTAATGGGGACTTTCTTCTCCTGTAAAATGTGCATATTAAGATAGATAAATTCAGTGCTGGGTAGGGGTTAAGGGTGTCATGTTGGGATTAGAGTTTTTCCCAATAGAAATGAACGTTGAGTCCTCACAAAAATATAATTACAAACCTGTGTTTATGTGTGTGTGTGTGTGTGTGTGCGTCCGTGTGCATGTGTATCTATGTTGAGTCCATAAGATGGCTCCACGTAGCCATTCCAGGCTGAGCCAAGCTTAGTTATTACAGTAGTTTTTTTTGCCTGTACCTTTCATTGGGCCTTTTGTTAAACCATACTTCATTTGGCTTCCTTGGAGAGCTGTGTGTGTGTGTGTGTGTGTGTGTGTGTGTGTGTGTGTATGTGTGTGTGTGCTTGTGTGTGCAGAATTTTCATGTCGACTTCCTCCTGGTACCCTCGCTTTTTTCCACAGACATGCAGTTAGGTGAACTATGTCTCAGAATTCCCCACAGCCAGTGGGTGTGTGTGTATTGTAATGGACAGGCATCCTGCTTCGGTTGCTGCAGACGTTTCTCCAAACTTTGACATTTATACTTGGAGTTCCACTTGAATTACGCTAAAAGTCCAACCAGCAGAGGCCGCTGTTAGCTGCTGCACTCCCGGCATCAATTAAATAATAATGCACCTAGTATTTTTAGTGTGTATTTCTGCACAATTCTGCTGGTTGAGACGAAATGTAATTTGAAAATACATTTCAACTGCTTAAAACTGCATTTTAAACAACATTATTATTATTAGCATTATTTAGAAATTCAGCCATCTTCCTTCTGACCTGCACAAACACACTACCGTCACCCTTATTATGAACCTTACATGACTACACAGTTACCAGTCTAATGATTTGATAAAGATCCTTAAGAACTCATCGAAATACAAAGACTTTATATTTTGTAGCACTATCTAGCATATAACAATAACCTCAACGAGAATATTATTATTATTATTATTATTATTATTATTATTATTATTATTATTATTATTATTATTATTATTAGGGTATATTCTGCGACAATTCATCATCATGATCATCATAAAATGTGACATCTTAGATATTTTAGTTCTTCGTGTAGAAGTCTTTTAGCCCAGGGTAATGTATTGCACCATTCTTGAAGTATACCACGACGGCTGGCGTGATGCTGCAGCGGTGAGGGCTGGTGGGGGGGGGCGCTCTGTTTCTCTACAGTATTACAACGAGGTTTCCTAGGTGCTGAGCGAGAGAGTGAAATCGAGAGAGCGATAGCTTGCACGAAAATGATAATAGTAATAAATAACTGCGTTAGCGCGCGTGCACTACGCCGTCGTATGACAGGAAAAAATTATTTGATTCTGGCAGATTAATTTGCTTTATTTGTCGTGATGTGAACAAATGTGCGAATGGTTTTGCATCCATTTTAACGCCAAGTAAAACCAATTTCTCTAATCTGGTGTTTAAAAAGAGGGACATCGACCATGGCACTGGTAATGGAACCTATAAGTAAATGGACACCAAAACAAGTAATGGACTGGATAAAAGGTAAACCGTTCAAAACATTTTTTTCTTGTTATGGATTTTGGGACATATTTGGATAAGTCCACAGAATACTAAGTTATTATAAGTTCTCCGTTCCGAAAAAAGGTTATGAGCCTGGCGTGTATAATAATAATAATAATAATAATAATAATAATAATAATTATTATTATTATTACTATTTTATTATTCATAATAATACTGTTGCTGTTGCATTAATGTGTGGGTTTGGTGCCTGTAGCTGTGAATTGCTTGCTATTTCAGAGCTGTATGCAGAATGTATAATCAGCTAGATGTGCTTTGTTTATTCAGTGACCTGTTCCTTCAGGGACAGCTTGAGAATTTGGCCAGATGTGGTTACTTTTTGGTTAAAAAATTATTTTGCTTGAGAATTTCTTTTTTTTGTTTGTATGTATATGTATGTATGTACGCATGTATGTGAGCTCACGGACCCAATAGCCTATACGAACTTACGAAGCTTTACGGAGGTTCCTTGCATCTCTGGTTCACCTAGTTACTTACCCGAGATCATTCTCATGTTCCCTACGTGTTTCCCCGCAGCTTACTCCTGTAACATTAATTCCCATTTGGTCCAAATTAGCACTAATGGCGCCTTGAAGATAAAGATTGATATTGATTTGTCCTGCAGTTTTATTTGCGGCATCTGGACTCTTGACTTTTCCAGGATCGAAAATGTAAAATGCAAGTAAAGAGTAGTATACGTGAGAGGAATGCAGTAATGGGAGGCATTATGTTACTGATCTGGGTAACGTGAAGCTCACGTTAGCGTCCACTCTTACTGCCTCTGTTATTCAAGTCTCCATTCGATATGTCTGTATGTCAGTGCTATAGTCTGCTAAAATGAACATCATAACAGCAGAGACAAAATCACAAGTAAAATAGTGGAATAGTAGTAATTCTTACAATTTGGTTGTAACAACAAACTTTACATTTGAGAATCCTTTAATGCATTTTTAAGGTAGAAATATATCCTAAATATAAAATAAAAAAAAACATGCAAATTTGTCAAAGGGTAAAGTGGAATTCATATTTTATTAATACAATTACTGTAGAGGTATAATCACTATGGTTGACTTTGGCTTCTCCTAGATGATTATTCTGTGGAGTTAATACAGGGAGATCATACACTGGGCTGCCAACTTTGGTCAGCTGGCTGGCTGGAGTAAGATTTTCAAATAAAGACACGTCTGCACATACATGCACAACACATTCACCTGTATGTAACAGTTTTATCTTGTAAATAATCTGTAGGTTTTGCAAACTACCCCAATACTTTTTAAGTAGCTAGCTTTGGGTTTATAATGGAATACTATACATTTGCCATATGATTTCTTGCCTAAGCATCTGGAAGCACAAGTGTCATGCCAGATGCATGAGAGTTGGCATCTCTGCGGAACACACTCGTTGAAACACCTGTAATGGGCATAGAAAGTCATCACCCCCCTTCAAAATGTTGACTATGTTTGCTCTATAATCCAAAACATGCAACAACTGAGTGATCATATTTATTTGGACACCATTTCTTGCAATATCCAACTGGACAAGGAACATAAAATATCTGGAAGGAAAAAAAAAACAACAAAAACTGTGGTTTGTATTAAAAAGACATTCTATCAGGGTCAATATTGGAATTACAGCCTGGAGAAGTGGTTGCCAACACATTGACTGTGAGCTATTAGTAGCCTGCAAGGAAAAAATGAGTAGCTCACAGAGCACTTATTAAAAATTGGATCACTTTTACTGTCTGCACCCCACACAGCTTGCCTGGATACATTTCTGCTGACTTTGCACGTCTAGAAGAAGAAACATTTACAGGATTGCATCTTTATAGGATTCCAGCTCGGTCAAACTGCAAACTGCTTGGTGACCACGATGAGCTTTCAACCTAGTTGGTTAGAGGTCGAGGCTCTAACAAGGTCACTCAAGGACTCTTTCTATCCTTCATGTACTGACAGATTCTGTTGCAGTACTCTTTGGGTCGCCATCATGTTGAATGCTGAAACATTTTTGCATCATCAACTTCCTGGTTGAGGAAAACTAGTTTTCTTCTAGAACCTGTTGGTATTTTGCACCATTCATCTTGCATCTTCCAGTCTCTGTGACAGAGAAACACCTCCGAAGTACAATACTGGCATTTCGTTACCTGAAATCCTTCAAAGGTGTCAATAAACAAGCAAGAAATCAAGAAAGGTTCATAGAATGACTACGTTAATTGTTTGCAGAAACAGTGATTGACATTGTTGTCTAGTGGGGTACATACACAGGCTTGTGGTATCACTGCAGAGGCACAACTGTGACACACTTTGACAGACCACCAGTGAGGACTGGCAAGTCAATAGCAATTTCAATCAAAGAAGTGTTTCTGGTTGACTAATCGGGGAAAACAGACACAACTTATGCAACTGTTAATGTTTTTACTTCCACACGCAAGTTGTGGTTCTGTGTAACTGTACTCTTGCAAGGGGCAGGGGTAGAATACACATGGAAATGCAAATGCACTGCGCAGACGGACACATTAACACATAGAAGGTTCTGCTTTGGGATCCAAATACCACCACAGGGAGCACCAGTATCTTTGTAAAAAAAAAACACTCATCACCGAAGCATCTTTAATGCAT
Organism: Cyphomyrus plagiostoma; assembly: GCA_019775915.2. Taxonomy (NCBI): domain Eukaryota; kingdom Metazoa; phylum Chordata; class Actinopteri; order Osteoglossiformes; family Mormyridae; genus Cyphomyrus; species Cyphomyrus plagiostoma. The sequence continues at coordinate 2,089,557 of JABFEA020000041.1, read as the reverse complement.
TAAAGTTGAATAGAGCCATATTTCAGTATTTGGCCCTTGGGGGACATTTGTGGACTGTCTGGCAGGGAACGGGGAGCAGTCCCCAAGGACTGGATTGAAAACACTGCAATAGAGAGTTTGAATAAAAACTACTGGTATATCTACACTGGTGCTAAACCAGTTGCATTTTTTGGCCATTGGCTGCTGTAAGCATGTACCAGTTTATGGACCAAAAGCTTGTAGCTTGGTGTAGGCTAAAGGCGTACTCCCATTTTGCCCAGTTGCCTTGTACCGTGCCTGAGCAGGATGGTCACTCCTCCCTCTCTCTCCTCGTCTGAGCTCACATGCCACTTAATGTTCCAGGTCTGAGCACGATGGTCGCTCCTCCCTACTCCTCTCCTCGTCTGCGCTCACATGCCACTTAACGTTCCGGGTCTGAGCACGATGGTCACTCCTCCCTACCCCTCTGCTGGTCTGCGCTCACATTGCACTTAACGTTCCGGGTCTGAGCACGATGGTCACTCCTCCCTACCCCTCTGCTGGTCTGCGCTCACATGCCACTTAACGTTCCGGGTCTGAGCACGATGGTCGCTCCTCCCTACTCCTCTCCTCGTCTGCGCTCACATGGCACTTAACGTTCCGTGCCTGAGCACGATGGTCACTCCTCCCTACTCCTCTCCTCGTCTGCGCTCACATTGTACTTAATGTTCCAGGTCTGAGCACGTTGGTCACTCCTCCCTACCCCTCTGCTGGTCTGCGCTCACATGCCACTTAACGTTCCAGGTCTGAGCACGATGGTCACTCCTCCCTACCCCTCTGCCGGTCTGCGCTCACATTGCACTTAATGTTCCAGGTCTGAGCACGCTTTTGTCATCACCGTGCGACTTCTTGTGTTGAAGACAACTCAGGAAGGAAAGTGCTATCGCTCAGTGCAATGGAGTTCACGATTAATGCAGTGGTAATCATGGCAAGAAATTTTAATTTAGTATTAGGGTTAGGGTTAGTCTTAGTCACTTACTGAAAATTGTAGTTGGATTAAAGTCACATTTTAGTCTTTTGTTTCAGTTTTGTTTTAGTTAATATTTAATGAATGGAACTCAGGTTTAATTAGTCTAATTTTAGTCATAATTTTCATAGACAGATTTATAATACTGAAATGGATTTTGCTGAAGGATATTTCTCCTGGCTGTATAAATTCCCTTCAGAAGTAAGCATACCTTGTGCATAAGCAAACCCTATGATGCTTAGTTATCTAGGCTGAGAATGTGTTACTGACTTATCATGCTTTCATATATAAAAAATGAATGCCTAAAGTTTATTATAAAAAGTGCAACACAATCATTTCCTTCACAGGTTTATTTTCTGCATACATCAACAATGCATACTTGTACCCATTTCATTTTTGTTATTTGGCAATAAAACTCCCATGACATTTAACGGTATGGCCATTTTATCCTGTAATAGTTTTTGTCATTAGGGCATCTAAACATCTATCAAACATCTATTTAACCATTTGCAAAACCTGTCTTCACAATTTACAATAACCCTTCTTTAAAAACAGAAAGTACATAATACAGTAAAATTGCTGAAGCGATAAAAAAGAGGCATTAGTGTGGCATTTAGGACTAAACATTAAGCTTATGTGTCTTTCCTTCTGTTACTAGATACAGTTTACTTATCTCGGTTTAGTTTCAGGAAGATACTTATCTCTAAGATGACCCTCGCACACGTATGCGTGTATCCCTGAACATTAAGACCAGTTCATAAACAAACAGACCTTTTTACTTTGTTTTAAATATCTCCCTCGGGTTTCGCCTCACTCCGTGTCTTGCGCTTTCATTGGCTGGGGCTCATTGCCGCACTCATTGCCAATCACAGCACCTTTGACACCTACAGGATTTGGACTTGCTGCCAGGTTCTTGCGCCAGTGTTTGTTGATTGGGTAATTGATTGTCTTATATCTGTTCCTTGTTTGCCCCCGTTTTCTGTGTATTTAAGTGCCTGCCCTACTCTGTTCTGCCATTCTGTCATTTCTCTAAAATATTGTAATATTAGTAATATTAGGTGACTGTGCTGTGTTAATGTTACTCTGCCTGTTTGCTTAGTTCTGTTCCTGGTATCACCTGCTTCCCACGTTTGTTACTTGTTAACTCTTGGTTTCCATATTTTCTTTTGACCCCTTGTGATCCTGTTTCTCTGTGCATTTCCCCACTATTCATAGCTCATTTAAAAAAACCCCTTAGTCTCTGTGTTACGGTCCGGGAGGGTGTCGGGCGGACAAAGGGAAGTCCAAGCAGATATACAGGACTACAAGGTTTAATAGCACAAGACACGGACATCAGACAACTTCAATGCCGCGTCTGCCGGAACAGACGCTGGCGCAGACTGAAATACACAGAACAAGGCACACGATAGGCGAGCGGCAGCGCCACACAGGTGGAAACACTAGGCAAACACAAGAGGTAATGAGGGGGGCATGGCACACATGAGGCTGGAACAGGAGCGGACGTTGCGGGGTGTAACAGAGCCCCCCCCCTAAGGCGCGCACTCTGAGCGCGCCCCAGGAGGGGCGACGGACGGGACGAGACAGGCCCTGAAAAACAAGAGCAGAACGTTAAACCAGACCAGGGAACAGAATTGACAGACCAAACCGAAACAGGGCTAGACACCACGACAAAACCCCCCACAAAACGGGGAACGCAGACAGACAGACGAGGACTGGGGAGACAGAGGGAACAAAAGGGCTGGGAGTGACAGAAGGAACGAAAGGACCAGGGAAGGACGAGGGAACACCCGGAGGCTGAACAGACGACCAGGGGGCGAAAGGAGCCCCGGGCGCGTGAAGGCCCCCCGGCGGAGGCCGGACAGCGACCGGAGGGGCCGCAGGCCAGGGGAAGCCAGGAGCCCGCGGGGGCCCCACAGGGAC